>CAUYPK010038558.1:0-16516 GCA_963574355.1 Loris lydekkerianus
CATTCTTGAGATACTTTGCTAAGAAGAATATGTTCCAGCTCCATCCATGTAAACATGAAAGAGGTAGAGTCTCCATCTTTCTTTAAGGCTGCATAATATTCCGTGGTGTACATATACCACAAGTCAAATATGTTTCAAAGATTAATGAAGGCATTAGGTAACTGGAAGAATCCTTATCCAGCAAAATTATTATAAAGTAAATAAAAAAATTAGATTTCAAATCCATTATAAAATGAGGCAAATTATATGAATTTGTCTATTCACAGGAAAGAAACCTTACAAATGGATAGTATGTAGAAAGAAACATTTTCAGTTTAATAAATAAGACTTTAAATAGCAGTGAAATAGGTGTTTTACTGTTAAATAGCAGTGAAACAGAAATAGGTGTTTTACTGTTAAAATAACAGAATTAAAACAGAGCAATGCCCGCTAGCCAGGTTTCTGGAAATCAAGTAGGTAATTTTTTAGAGGCTTTAAAAATATTTTCTATCCTCTCCTTTGATCAAATATTTCTCTTCGGAATCTATTTTAGGAAAATAATTAGAAATATGGATAAAATTTTTGTGCAAAGATGCTGAGTGCAGCTGCATTTGTAACAGTAAAAAATTAGGAGTACTCTCCATTGCTATCCATATGGAAATGGCTGGTTAAAGTACGGTATAATCATAGGGCCACAGAATACTACGTGGCTAATAAAATACCATCAAAGAATTTTATTGTGCATCAGGATATACTCATGATGTATCATTATGGAGAGAAAATGTAGGTTAATAAACAGAAGCATGGGCAGGGCACGGTGGCTTGTGTCTGTAATCCTAGCACTTAGGAGGTCAAGGTGGGAGGATTGCTTGAGCCTAGGAGTTTGAGACCAGCCTGAGCAAGAGCAAGACCCCGTCTCTAAAAATAGCCAGGCATTGTGGTGGGCGTTTGTAGTCCTAGCTACTCGGGAGGCTGAGGCAAGGGAATTGCTTGAGCCCAAGAGTTGGAGGTTGCTGTGAGCTGTGATGCCATAGCACTCTACTGAGGATGACAAAGTGAGATTCTAACTCAAAAACAAAACAAAAAAGAAGAAATGCTCAGAATGAACACATGTGTGTGCCTGTGTGTGTGTGTGTGTGTGTGTATGCATGTATGTATGCGACACTCACCAAAACATGAATAAAACAAATGAAAAATATTAATTGTAGTCTTTCCAGTTGATGGAATAGTGATTTTAATTTTTCTTCTTCACTGTATTTTCCGAATTTTCTACCCTAAGCAAATATTCCTTTTTGCATGCGCAAAAAGTGGTAAAGTTTATTTAAAAAAAAAAAAAAAAAAGAATCAGGCCAGGCACAGTAGCTCATGCCTGTAATCCTAGCATTCAGGGAGGCCAAGGTGGGTGGATTGCCTAAACTCTGGAGTTTGAGACCAGCATGAACAAAAGCAAGACCCCGCCTCTAAAAACAATAGCTAGGTGTGGTGATAGGCACCTGTACTCCCAGCTACACAGGAGGCTGAGGCAAGAGAATGGCTTTAGTCTAAGAGTTTGAGGTTGCTGTGAGCTATGACACCATGGCACCCAACCCCAGCATGACTAAGTGAGACTATGTCTAAAAAAAAAAAAAAAAAAAAAAAAAAAAAGAAAAGAAAAACAAAAAAGTCCCAGGGGGAATTTTTGTAAGAGACACTACTTTGATTTAAGTGATCATAGAAATAACTTCATTGTAGTCCCCAAAGCCCCTTCTCTGGTCTGGCTCTGACATCCCCATCTAGGACAGAAGGAGGGGAGAAAGGATGCTGGTTGGGAATTCAGGCTTCCAGAGGAGAGAATCAGCCTCTTGGAGATTTTGTGACAGGTTTGAAAATAATCTTTGGTGCCCAAACGAATAACTTTATTCAGCCAGGAAGCAACTGAAAGCAAAAGACTTGATTGTATGTGGGACAGAAACCCACAGAACCCCAACAGACCCCCCATCCCTGTGTCAGTCCCTTCACACCATGACTTGATATGACTTGTCCACACAGCTGACATTATACTCTAGCCCCATCTTCTACGGCTCTGCTGTCTACCTTCTCTCTGGATTATAAGGAACGGAAGGGCAAACCCTCATCTCTCTTCCTTACAGATGGATGTTCAGTGCACTCTCAGACTGGATGTTGCCTACACACTTAGCTGTTGGAAAAGGAAGAGCATGAATGGTTCTAGAACCACAATGCCTTTCATTTTAGTGCTGTTATTTAGGAGAGACTGGAGTTACTGCTGCCCCCCTCCACTCTTGCTTTGTTCTTCTGACCCAGAAGATAGGCATGGAAAAAGATGTCATCTTTGGGGTCTCTTGTGCCAATGACATGGCATGTGACACACATACTGACATTCTGTTGATACGTACTTTTGTATTAATCCCTGACTGTTCTACATAGGATTGGACAATTAAGTTTGCAAACATATCCTAGAAAAAGTGGTACATACCTCATTGCTAAATATCACTATGATCACATTCAAAGTACTCCCCTTGGGAAGCTATGAACCAATGCCAGTGCCTAGTCCACCCTTCAAAGCACTTTTCCTAGGACAAGTCCATAAATTTAATCATCAGACCTGGTACCATGACAGCTTTGGTGGTTATTCCAGGAAAAGAGTTCAAAAATTACTTTGGAATCATGAAAAGCATTTACAGGCATTACCTACTCAGCCTTTATCCTTGCCTTATGAGGTAGATGTTATCCCAGATGAAGAAATGCGTCTATTTTGCAACCCAGGTGTGACTGACCACAGAGGAAATAGTACTTCATCTATATGCCTTGTAAGAATCTTAACAAACTAAGTCTGAGTATTCCATGATACTGACAGCTGAAACAGTCCATAGAAAATAGTCAAGTCACATTAATATGCTTGCTTTTCTGAAATACTCACATTGGCGTTCTTATCTCTTGTTATCCAGCATTCTCCTTCTGCCAGGGTTGATTTCCTTTCATGTGTCATTTGGTGTCCTAATTGGTCTGCCTTAAACCTATAAGCAAAGTACTCAGCACAGGCACAGGACAAGCTGGGCGGTTGTTCTGTCCAGAGCCTGTGGGGTTGCAGAGCATGTGAGAACTCCACAGCAAGGTGACTCCTTGGGCCACCACCCGCTGCACCTCAGTGCCACCGATTGTTGTTCCTGAGTCGGCCTGCTGCTCAGCCTTTATACTTGTCCTCTATGAAAAACAAAGCTCACTCTATTCTATCTTTTTGACTTTTGAATTAATTTTCCTAAAGGGCAGAGAGAGGCCGTGTGGGATATAAAACCACATTAGTGCCTGGCCAGGCAATTTCTGAAAGTTGTGTCTGCAGAGGGAGTTCTGGGGGACTTATGAAAGTCAATGCCCGATTATTTCACAGTCCCAGGTCACTTGATCCTCTCACAGTGTGTCATTCATTTGCCATATGCTGATACTGTTACAAACTAGGCAAGGGAAAAGGACGATGTTTAGCTTCCCCTCACATGGACTCACAATGCAAGTTGAGAGGCCCACGGCAAAGAGTCCAGGAGTTGCAGAAGCTTGGGAAAACCATGGAAACCAGCAACCTGTCAAAACTGAACTTCAGTTCTACAAGGGAGAGAGAAGGGAGGAGAGAGAACAGGAAAACCAAAAGCACACAGGACACAGCTTTAGGAGGACACTTTGGCCACCTGGTACCACTTGTGGGCTTGGGGACTTGATGGCATGTTCATATTTTGAAGCACAGTCTGCAGCTCGAGGAAGACATCAGCTACACTGTAGGGCAGCCCCACATTCTTGGTGGGTCTTTTAGTTTCTGCTTCCAACAGGGAAGCATTTAATTACATCTGTGATTGAGATGATCATTTTTATTATGTTCAGCCCAGAGCTAAGGAGAGAAGGGCCCTCCTCAGCAACTTCTGAATTTCAGGTTATTTGTTGTCACTTAGCCATTATCAATGGTGCCGTTACTGTCATCATCGCTATCATCAAAAGAGAAGTGTTAAGCCTGTAATTACATGTGGCACTGTGCTAAGTGCAATAGGAGGAGCCTCTTGGTTCTTGCCAACCAGATGTGCAAAATCAAGACCCACTCTGTGCCAGAGCAGATCAATATAACAAGTTTCATGCAGAAAGGAAGATGAAAACACCCAGGAAGTGAGCGGGTCTTAGATGTCAAGCAGGTCTAATTGCCTGGATTCTGTTTTAAGATTGTAGACTAGTGTCTGGGGATTTATAATCAGAGGCGTACTACTAAACTGGTACTGTGTTCCCAGCACAGGCCAAAATACTTCACACCAGTCTTGCTTGATCCTTGTAATCGCTTCACATGATAAATGCTGTGATTACTCCCAACCCTCTTAACCAGATGGCAATGTTAAGGACACACGATTAGTAAGAGGCAGGACAAAGAGGCTAACCAATCAATCTGACTTCAGGATCCATAGCAAGGACAGTAGCATTTCAACCTTTTCCAGGAACAGTGCAAACTTTCATAGAAAAGACATTTTGTGAACAGGCTTTAATTGCATTGCATTATGATTGGAAACCTTCAGTGAGTATCATGTGTATAACTATGATTATAGCTCAGTTAGACAGATAAGGTAACAAAATCAGCAGGAAAGAATGAAAGCAGTTGATTTAGTATAACAGAAATTTTGAAATAAACTTTTTAATTTTATTTATTTTTTTATCTTTATCTTTTTTCTTATTTTTATTTATTTATTTTTGAGACAGAGTCTCACTCTGTGCCCTGGGGAGAGTGCTGTGGCATCACAGCCCACAGCAACCTCAAACTCTTGGGCTCAAGGAATCCTCTTGCCTCAGCCTCCCAAGTAGTTGGGACGACAGGCATACACCATCACACCCAGCTAATTTTTTTTTTTTTTTCTATTTTTAGTAGAGACATGATGTCCCTTTTGTTCAGGCTGGTCTCAAACTGGTCTCAAACTTGTGAGCTCAAGCCTTAGTCTCTCAGAGTGTTAGGATCACAGGCATGAGTTACTGCCCAGAGCCAGCTTTGGAACATTTTTTAATGTTTCAGGTTTAAAAAGAAAAACTAAAAAGAAAAGAAAAAGAAGCATAGAGGTGGAAGGGTGTTGTGTACTACACTGAAAACAAAGTGCTGCATTGGGAAAGAACCACCACCATCTGGGTATCTGGAGATGAGGGAGCGAGTTGTGAGGTTCTGATAATTTGGATAAGCATCTCATCCATTTAAATTCTGACTATTTTGGGGCCACACTCGTCCCTAATCCTAATATTGGATTACTGAATATTAGGTTCTGGTTATTCCATTAGAAGGAGTCAATGACTGGAAGTTAAGGACTTTTTCCAAGTTATTACTATGTATACTGATAATTCAATTCTCTCTCTCTCTCTCTTTTGAAATTCCATTTACTAAAAAGAGAAATAAAAACAACTGGTTTATCTATGAAAAAAAGAGAAATGTGCTGAAGATGAAATACATTTTTTGATAGTTGTAATAAACTTATTGATGTTTACCTGGTACTTTGTTAGTTGGCACTTGATCTTAGCCAAAAGGCAGAGAAGTGATGGTACTTTGTTAGTTTGCTTTAGAAGATGGACAATTCAAGATTCTCTCTGAGGGGTATACATCTTATCCATATTGAATTCCTTCTTCCACTTAAAATAAGATCACTACATAAGAGGAAGGCAGGGGGATAATGACAGGATCATTGAACTAGCAGTTGAGAGTCCTAGATTCTCTACTTTCTTTGTTATATCTGTAAAAGGTTTCTAAAGAATCTGCTTGTGTTATAGCAACAATTCCCAACCTTTGCATCAGAATTGCTCAGAAAACTGTGCATCAGAATTTCTCAGAAAACTTTTTTTTATCAGTTTACACCTGGGCACTGCCCTATCTTCACTGGTTCTGGGAAATGTTCCTCAGGTGACTCTCATCCGCACCTGGAGTAGAGAACTCCATCGTTACATGGCTGTGAATATTTCATCAGTGCTTACAAACTTCTTCATTCCTTTGTGAGCAGTGTGTCTTGGGATTTTCATCTTTCACAGGTGCTAGTGCTGATCCTGGTATGCAAATGAGTTGGAGTCACTTTCTTCAAAAATCAGATACAGAATTTAATTAGATACTGACTACTCACAATTGTCTATAGCTGGCAAGAGTGATTGCATGGCTGCATGGAAGAAATTGGCATCTGCTCTGGGCGACTATGTTGGCCAAGAGATGATAATTTCGGGGATAGTGGAGGTGGAGAAGCATGCCCTTTAATGCCCCTACCTTCAAATTCCCTTCTTAAGAATAACAATTGCTTTTAGCATAAAACTGTCTGATTCTGCATTTTGTCAGGGCATTGGAACATTTCAGTGTGTGTTACAAACCACTGTTATTGTAGATAATCCATGCTATCCAGGAATAATTCTGCATGAAAAATCATTTTTTCCTGAGGCTTGCTCTTAAGGGCCACTGGGAGCCTCTGCAGTCCTTTTCCCCCAGTTAGAATAGCCTGCTAGATCTGCATCGTCCTTAGCCAATGTGTTGACTGTGCTTAGGTTTCTTGTCCATTTACACAGAACTTAAACGTGTAATCCACCACTCCTTCCTGACACAGTCACCTGCTCACGTGCAGTTCTGATTCCTCCTTCTAAGAACCGATATTTCTGGATTAGAAGGTGTAAATACTGGGGAAGAGGCTTTGGCTTAAAATTCAGGAAATTAGATTTCTCCTAGCCCTGTTCCTACCCATGCCTGTGATCTCAAACATATGGCTTACCTTTCACTGCCTCTGTTTGCTCATCTGTAAAAAGAAGGGGTCCTTTCTCTCTCCCGGACCCTATGTATGATCCCTGCTTAGGCTGAAGCAGCAGAGGCTTGGGGCTTCAGCTGCTCTCAGTTCATTGATTCATTTCTCCGCAGGGACCTTCACTAAGCTCTGGGCCCAAGCTCGCCTGCCCCATGACCACAGGCTCTGTCTGCCTGCTGCAGAGCAGTGCAGTCCCCTGAGACCCTCTTTTCCTTCCTCCTTTGCATATGAAATGAATAATCTGTCATGTTGGCAATCAGTGGCACCTTGGGAACCCCAGGCTACTTTGGGCACCACCATTCTGAGGCTGTCTCCTCGCTCACTTGTCAACCCATGACAGACAGTAAGGGGAACTGGAGTGCCCTTACCTTCAGTGGTGGACAGAGGAGGAAGCTATCGAAAACATAATGGGATTCGTCAGCGGCAGCTGCTCCTTGACACCTCTGTAGTCCCTCACGTGGCCTGTGATTGAGGGTCCAAATCTTGAGCTTGGCAAGGTCTTTCATGTGACGAATGGTGAAGATAAATAAGTGTGATGCCCAATTAAGAACACCATACAATTACCCTTGTCTATACTGATGACATGGCTGTCAAGAAAAGCCTTCACCTGCAAGACAGATGGAGGTAGTAGCGTGCTATGATGGAAAATTTCTTCATCTTCCATGTGACACCATAATGCTTATAAAGACTATTCCCAAAATCCCAGATAGCCACCCTTATCCATGCAGATGACTTTCCTTTCCTTCAGTTCCTGTGAGTATTCTATTTCAGTGAGCAGTAAAACCATTTTTTCCATCTGCAAGCAGTTCTTAGTGTTGAAGGTTTGTGATTCTTCCCTTAAAAAGGCTCTGGACATTATAAACAGGGTAGAGGATGAGTCTCATTGATGGGTATCTAAACAGAGTAACTAGTGACGGAGAGCCGGAATATGGTTCTTACCCCTCTGCCCTGCTGCCCAGAGTGGGCTCCTTCTGTGTTTGTCTGTGTCCAGCTTGGCAGGCCACATAACTGAGTCCTCTCCCTGGGGAGAAATGCCCACAAGAGGCTCCTGGGAACAGAAGCCAACCAAGCTTCTGCACCAAGAATTGTCTAGATTTGTAAACAAGATGAGTGAGAGACTTTTCCACAACCTTTGGTGCAGAGGGGAATGTGATATTTAGTGGAACAAGGGCCATAAAGCAAAATAAAAATGTTTTATTTTAGGTCATTAAACTGTATGTCATATAACCTTTAAAATAGCACACAGTACAAATCAGAAGCCTGGGGTTATTGGATAGCTTATCATTCATTTAATAGGTGCTATCATGGCATTGGAGACTTGGGGCACTCCTTACCTCTTTCTGGTTTAAATTAAGAGAATTTTCGCAATTTATTTGTGGTTCCAGAAAGGAAAGTTCTATCCCGAGGGGCTTCGGTAACCTCCAGCCCAGTGTTCAGCTGTGACACTTCTTACTGTGGAGGCAAATCTTAACATTCAGATGCTCAGAAAACCCAAGCTGTGAAACGTCCTCCAGAGAGTGCAGGTGGTCAGTAAGGGAGTAATTTCAGAGCTTCAAAACTGCATTTATGTGTAATGGACACCAAATATTATGCAACACCTGTCTCCAGGGGCCTTTTAACCCCTAACACCACCCATCTTAGAGTTTTCACTGGTGCTATTCTGAAACTAATAAATTACCTCAAGGACATTTATTTAGCCGTCTTTTTAGAAACATGAGATGATTTAAACAGATGGTGAAGAGAAGAACCCATGCCCATAAGTGTATTCTGCGTGGCTCCCCGTCTATCAAATTTGAAAATAGGCAGAACTTTTGATGTCACCCAATTGGTACATTTACAAATAATTAAAAAGGAAAATGCTGTGTTATGTATATAACACAAAAGGAGAAATAAAACAAAACCCAGGACAATGGATCCAATGAGTCAATGGTCAGGGGAAGTTGCCACTGGCACTTCCCGTTGCTGGTAAGTTTCTATTTTGCATCTGGATTTTAGCTTCACTCAGTCTGTGAAGATCTATTGATCTGTGTGTTTTATGACTGGCATATATATATATATATTTTTTTTTTTAGATAAGTGTTTTGCTGCAATAAAACCTTTATCAAAAGTAAAGTGCTCCATACGTCTTAGTTCATTTGATTTAATTTGACTAGGGTGTTGGTCACAAGTATGAACATTAACTCTATTCTGCAGTGGCTGTAGGGATTTGGGCAGACACCATCAAAGAAAATTACGTCACTGAATAAAGCTCCTGGTATTTCTTTTTTGCCAAAATTGAATTGGGTTTCAGGAAGACAGAGCAGGAGTTTGTCTGCACTGAGACCACAGCACTGCCACTCTGGTTGTTTGAGGCTATGAAGGCACAAGGGGCTGCAGTGATGCACGGTCACACTGATGGTCTGCTGTGGGTTACACAGCATGACTACTGCCTCAAAACGTCTGCCTCTGTGCAGCTCTGTGGTATAGGGAGCTTCCTGTCTGCTAGTGTCCGGAAGGGACACTCTGCAGAGACTACTTTTATTGTGGGGAGGCTGAAGGAAATAACCAACAATGACCCTTTCATTATAAGATTATGTTTATACCCTGTTCTATGCACCTGTAAAGCTGATTTCTGTGTCAATTTCTTCTTCAGTAATCATGTGAAAGGCAGTCATAGAGAATACCAAAAGATACCATTCCTCTTGGGACACTTGGATTTGTTTTATAAGTCTGCTATAACAAAGTGCCATAAACTGGGTAGCTTAAAAAGTTGCTGTGAGTTATGATGCCACAGCACTCTACTCAGGGCAACAGAGTGAGACTTTGTCTCAAAAAAAAAAAAAAAAAAAAAAATTAAGAAATGGGGTTTTACTTTGTACTTGTTCCTCATTTGCTATTAAAGTTTTGAACTTATTTTCAAGTTTAAAATATAGATCCAGAGTTTATAGTGTGCAGATGGACACATTCTAAGATGACTCTGTTAGCTAATGAGGATCTGGAAGTGGCATCACACAGGATGAGATGGAAGCCCTGGACAAATGAGAGTCTATCAGATCTAAAAATACCAGCCCTCCCCCAGTGCCTCTGAACCAGCAGAGGACCTGACAGCCTCCCAGGAAGCCTTGTGACACACACATTTTAAATCGCAGTAGAGGATGTCTTCAACAACAAGCTTTGTTTTCCATCTGGAGAAGACCTGGATTTTAGGTGGATGAAGGGGAGATTAAAGGTAAAAAGTGTAAAGAAAAATGCATTCTACCTATGAAAATAATGTGTACCACCATTTAACTTGTTATTGCAAATCATGCAGGTGCACCTGTATTTGATTGGAGACACGTGCATGAGTCCTCTCCCTTGTCATTCTTTAACACGCTGCTTTTTCCTGTTCCCTGTGTCACTGGCTGAGAGATTGCTGGCATCTGACTACAGCAAATGAGTTCATTTTCTTGGCCGACAGCCACCTTATAGATAAACCATGTAGTCCTCACAGCAGAAGTCTTCTGCTCTCCTGTGAAGGATAACCAGTGTACAGGCATGTTTTGTTTTCACCTGGTCTTTTTCTCCATTCCCTACAGAAGATGTGCAGTATGTAATCCCTATAGTTATGTGAGAAGGATCTAGGTGAGAGAGGCCGGCTGGGGCAGAGATAGCCGCGGCAGAGGACCTCCCCAACACAACGTCCCATTTGCATAGTATTATCCACATGAGTAGGTAGCTTCCATGGAAATATACAGGACCAAATGGCAATGCTAGATTCAAAATTATTTCAGATGGGTTCCTGTGTAGTTACAACCCTGTACTTACAATCTTTGTAATTTCAATTTGGAAAGTTGTTCAAGTGAATAATTTAATGTTGAGCTGTTCCTTGTGTTTTCCCTTCAAATTCAAAAATATCTTAAAATAATGTTATTATGAGCAAACTTTGTGCTTTTTGAAGGGGTTGCGATTTTGTTTGCTCCAAGTATAAGAGATCAGGTGTGATTTGATAAGCTAGGCACTGGGATTCTTTTTTTAGAGTCAGGGTCTCACTTTATCACCCTCGGTAGAGTGCCATGGCGTCACAGCTTACAGCAACCTCTAGCTCTTGGACTTAAGTGATTCTCTTATCTCAGCTGCCTGAGTAGCTGGGACTACCAGTGCCTGCCTCAATACCTGGCTATTTTTTTGTTGCAGTTTGGCCAGGGTCAGGTTCGAACCCGCCATAGGCACCACTCTAGGCATTGGGTTTTATAAAGACAAGTTCTACTTGTGTGAAGCCAACTTTTCACACTACACAGTGTTTTACCTAGAGAGAAGTAATTTAGTTTACTGTGGAATGTACAACTGGCCTTTGTCCTAAGCACCGTTGGGGGTGGGGAAAACATCACTAAGGAACACCATCACTGTCATTGAGATCACAGTGATTCTGCTCATTTGCACTCCTTAACCTTGATTTCTTTCCAAGGATAATGGTCTCCTGGTTAAGGAGCTACTTCAAATGACCTTTTAGAAGTGGATAAGATGCATTTTGTATTCATTTTGATCAAAGTTGCACATGTACATGTTTTAAAGAGCTCCAGAATTCTGCAAGGCTTGTTACAAAAACATCATGCCCTTGTCACCCTAACTGGACCCTCTCACCCTCCCCCAAATAACTACTTTGAATTCCTGTAAGGAATTCTAATGGAATTGTCCTGCTGTCTCTAAGGATCATGCTTATTTTGTTCCTTTTTTACTTTTTCTACAGTTCAGGCATTATCTACCAACTTCCTTCTGGGACAAATATAGAGGTGGCTTTTTTTATACCCTTGTACTACTCACCTCCACCATATATGTTCCCTCCTCTCAACCTCTTACTCTCAATCTCAAGTTGCATCTTAATTTTATTTACATTAATCATCAGCGTTTACAATATTGAGAATACACTTGGAAGATACAGCATAGGATTAAAAATGCTTGGCACCAGGAGAGAGTGATCAGGGCTGAATCCAAGACTCAGTGCTAGCTGTGAATACTGAAAACTCACTAGACACAGCATACTGTTCCAACCCTAAGTCATATATTAGCAGTGATAAGATTTAAGCAAGTTAGTAGTGCAGTAAACAGAATGTATTAGGAGTTCAATCATGCAGTTAAAGACAAACTGCTTGTAACTTTTACCCTCTCTTTCAAGCTTTCCTCTGTTCTGTACTTTCTCATGCCTGAGACTTCAATAAAAGCCTGTGAGGAACATTAGGAGGAGCTGCAACATTGTCTCTCCCTGTGGAGTCTGTGCTGGTGTTGGCCTCTATGGGTGGGTCCCTTAGTTCAGTACAAAGGGACTGAGTAGATGTTATTAATTTGTGTTGTGTTGCAGCAACATACACTATTGTCACTAGTGTCTGGTACAATTTCCACCTTGTTAACCCCCCATCCCAGAATTAATAATAATTTTGTGTTTTATTTCTGTGGTGTTAGTGGACTTATCACTCCACCACTTGCCCAGCTAAATATCCTCCTAATGATTCAGACTTATATGCTCTTTTATTTTTCCCTTAGGAATTCTTACCAGTGACTCTTGGATTGCTTTAATGTCACCTGGTAGGCATGTTAAGCACTGTAGTCACCAAGGGCCACTTTTTACCAGCAGTTTGAGAACTTTTTCATTTCTCCTTTCTATATAACTTCACTCGTCTCCTATATTTTCTACCTTATTTGTTCCCTCCATTAGTGGATCGTATCTTTCAGTACCTTCCTGAGAAAAAATTCACAGGAGATCATATGAAGATATTGTGTGTCAGAAAATGTTTTTATTCTACTTTCTTTGTTTATTAGTAGTTTGGTCAGATGTAGACTTTCTAGTAAGGAAGCATTTTCCTCCAGAATCTGAGAATATAACTTTATTATTTTCTAGCTTTCAGGGATTCTTTAGAAAAATCTAATGAATTCTGAGATCTGATCCGATTAGGTTTCTCTGTTCCTCTCTCTCTCTTTTTCTCTCTCCACACACACAATCTTTCTCTCTCTTCCTCTCTCCTGTCTTCTCTGGAATTGTATAGGATGTTCCTTTTGTCTGTCATGATCTGAACTCTCATGATATTATATGCATTTTCCTTTTTGCTCTATTTTCTAGGCTCTGTCTTTAAATTCAACTGAAATATTTCTATTGGCAATAAATAATAATAATTATAAAATGCAGGTGTGATGAATTGGACATAGAATTCAACATAAATACCCTTCAGAAGTGTTACCAGTGATTGTGCCATTGTGGGTGGCACAAAATCTACCCTTTGTTGCCATGAGTGGGATAATTATTGCAGGTCAGTGAGTGGGCAGGACACTGAGGCTTTGTAGAACCTCAATGGTAGGCCGGCATGTAAAGGAAGAAAGGCCTGAAAAGAGCAGGCATGGCTTTGGCAGTCCTTCAGGCCTAGTTACCCCCCAAAGGGACACGAAGACCATATTTAAAGCACTCAGTTGAATTTGAATTTGGAGGGTGAGACTTGGCCATGGGAGACTCCAGCAGCCAGTATACCTGAGACTGGACAAATCACTCATCATGGCTCATTTGGGCTTTTTTGGGTTTAAGGGGCCTTGCCAAGTTGGCTAATGTAAAATAGGAGGCTTTATATTCCAGATTAGGAAATTATAGCATTAATCAAGAAGGCAATACTAAAACCCAAACCACACAGATGAGACAAACTATAGAGGTGAGGACATGGGTATCCTAAGCCTCGCCCTCAGGCACCCTAACTGCCTTATCGCATGTGACATCATTAATTCCAACCCCCACCAGCTGGTGAGCCCACGCCTGCTAATAAACAACCTGTTTTTCAGCATTATATCAGAACTGGGAAGGGTTGATGCCACAGCTGAAAATTTTCAAAGCCACAGCTGAGTTCTGAGAAGATGCTGAGAGGGATGGTATGAAATGGAGAGCATTTCAAACCTCCCTGCCTGCCACACTTTGTCCACCAAATATCAATGTCACTCCTCTTACCTGATGCCATTTTCTATTTTCACAGGTCTTCTTCTCATTCCCTGTTTAAACCTCCTCTCAATATCCAGTTTTATCTCTCCTGTGCCCAATAGTTGTCTTATTCTACAAATGTTGCTGAAGTTCCCTATGGTAGCCCACAGCTCTACAGCTCTCCTCTACCTGAAACATTAACTTGAAGCAGATCCTAAAATCTTCCCACGATTTGCTAAGAGAACAGCATGATCAGGAAAGCCCGTTTACTTCCTGTCCTATGGCAATTATATGTCATTGTATTAAAATGTCTCCTTTTTCCCATAGCAGCTTAAAGTTTCCTTGAAGCAAGGGATTCTTTCGCTTCATCATGTCACTCAAAGACCTTGTACACACAGCCTTAGCACAGGCAACCCAGCACAGTGGGAAAACTTGACTCCATCTGAAGTTTTCTGCAAACATTTCCCCTTCCTTCCTTCCTTCCTTCCTTCCTTCCTTCCTTCCTTCCTTCCTTCCTTCCTTCCTTCCTTCCTTATTACCTAATGTAAAAGCCTGATCTTGGCAAAGGATCCGAGTGCAAATCTAAACAAAACTGGTCCCTCTTCCAGACATGTTTCCATTTGAAATCTCATCTTGTTAGCCATATAAAAGTCCTTTGCACCAAATAAATGAATAGCTAACTCAGAGAGGTAGTTTCATTGCCAGATATCCTCCCTGATCTCTTTCAAAGCAGATCCCTATCTCCTGTAGGCAGCTGCTTATCAGGCTGTAGCAACTACAGTTGCTTGAGTAGCCTGTGAATCAAGAAATACTTGGCTGGCCACAGTGACTCATGCCTGGAATCTTAGCATCTGGGAAGCAGAAGTGGGGAGATCTCTCAAGCTCAGAAGTTTAAGACCATCCTGAGCATGTGCAAGATCCTGTCTCTACTAAAAATAGGAAAATTAGCCAGGGGTTGTGGCAGGTGCTTGTAATTCCAGTTATTCAGGACACTGAAGCAGAAGGATCACTTGAGCCCAGGAGTTTGAAGTTGCTGTGAGCTAGACTGACACCATGGCACTCTACCCAGGTGATGGAGTAGATTCCATCTCACAAAGGGGAAGGGAGGCAGGAAGGCAGGAAGGAAGGAGGGGGGAAAAGGAAAGAAATAAATAAGAAAATACCCCTGCATAGATGACCATACTTCCTCTGAGATTGGGGCTTGTTTTGCAGAAGGGAAGGGACAGCAGACTCAGGGAAAGGGACCCTGACCAGGAAGTGCTCAGAAGATAGTGTGTGCCAGGGTCAGAGCCCTGCTGAGAGCCGTGGTGATCAGTGCACATTTCCTTTCCCACTGTGCACATTATTGCCCTGTGAAGTCTCTGTTTTGTCTTCAGACTGCCAGAATGTAAAAGATAAGAGAACAAAGGGTTTCTCAAAAGCTGCAAGTTCTTGCCACTGTGTCAGTTGTGTTAGACAGTAATACAAGACAGTAATCTTCATGACAAATCCTTACAGAACAGTGATCAACTCTTCTAGTGCTACACATGGTGCCATGTGGTTTGCCACACAGAAAGAAGGTAGCAGTGTGTGACAGGCAGTGGGGGAAGATGAAAGGATCACCAGGTGATGTGAAAGATGGTTTAAAAACCATGTCTGGGTTTGGGCTAGGGCTAGAGAGTTAAGGAACAGGAGTGGCTTATGGGAGAAGATGGTTTTATCTTATGAGGCATAGGACTTAATGTATTCAGTAAAATAGATGATTTTTACTGAGATGGTAAGTCCATATGACAGAGAGAAAAGAGAGATTGGGTAAGGCAATAGAGATAGAAAATGATGTATTAGTCTGAATGTCTGATGTCTGAACACAGGTCACACAAGATTCAGGGTTTACTCTAGCACTAGAAGTTTCATTACTCCACCTCTATACACTCTTGTGTTAACACTTTTATATTTTTAATATCTTTTTATACTCATCTCACTTATTCAGATAGTACTGGATGTTTCTCATATAATTTCCATTTAAAGATGGAAGGACAGAGAGATAAAGGAATTACTCAAGGCCACATGGATAATGAGTGATCCAATTTTGATCATTAAAAATGACAGGGTATTAATATAGTAAGTATAGTAATACTTATAGTAAGTATATACTATAAATGTGTTGGCCAGGCCTTGTGACAGGTGCCGTGGTCCCAGCTACTGGAGAGACTAAGGCAAGAGGATGAGGATGGCTCAAACTCAAGAATCTGAGGTTGCTGTGAGTTATGATTCCATGGCACTCTACCTAGCATGACACAGTGAGACTCTGTCTCAAAAAAAAAAAAAAAAAAGAAAGAAAGAAAGAAAGAAAATGTGATTAAACACTTCATCAAAAGTAATTCCCTACAACCCTAACAGATGAGTAGTGAAATTATTTCTGCATTATAGAAGATAAAAGAGAAGATAAGTAACTTCCTAAGGTCACACAGCTGTTAAGCGGCAGATACTGGGTTTCAGTCTAGATGTGATGCTTGCTTCCCCAGCCTGTGATCTTATCCATTATTTGTTACTTTGCCTCTATAATCTAGCAATTCTTCTTTTTCAGGTGTCTAGTGATTCTTGCTTAGTAATTGTCACTTTTCTCTTAAACCCCATCTCTCTGAACCATAGTACCTTCATTTTAATAGATTTCACTGTTGATAGCATGATCTCATATCTTCTTTGTTAGTTCACATCCATTTTTTTTTTTTAATTTTATTTATTTATTTATTTTATTGTGGAGAAGGGGCAGGGAAAGAAGGTGGGGGAAGAGGTGCGTGACAGGGTCGGGCCAGTGGCATGGTACCACATTGGCTGTATCTAGGTAGAGGCAGTTTCAGGCCGGGCCTTGCTGAGT
>CAUYPK010038559.1:0-59866 GCA_963574355.1 Loris lydekkerianus
GTGAAATGAAGTGGGAGGGCTTTTGATTTCTGCCCTTTTGTTTGTAGGGCCCTTAAGCCGGACTTGTGGGGGGAGGGGAGACTCCCGTCCGCTTGGTGATGGATTTTGTACCTTTTGTTTGCGTCCTTGTGGTCTCAGCTCGCCTCAGTGTGTTGATGTGCGATCTCCAACCTTCTCTCCTGGTATAGCTCAAATCCTCCAGGTTACTTACTAAATTTCCATCCTTTAACTCTCCTTCTGGACGGGAGCCTCTGTGGAAAGCTGGCTTCAGTCCGCCGTCTTGTCTCCCCCTCCATAAATTTAATATTTTAAAATATGTACTATGGAAGCTAGAGGTGCAAATAGTTTTCATCCTTTTAATTACTAACTACCAGAATATTGTATAAGCATTTCTTGAAGATATTAAAGACTTATTTTATTTTGTAGCTATCTTTTATATTTTATATTAAAAATCAACTGCAATATGTCAAAGATATTAGTGAGTCAAATAGGCGTGTAAAATAAATAAAATTGGATAGCTAGTGTGTGTAAGGTAATTAGTGACTGCTAATATTCAAGCTATAATGATTTAAAAATAATTGACATAGTTGCAGTATAATTAGCTGAAATTACTTTAATAAAAACTAGTAATTGGTTTGGAACTAAGAGCTGTATATTAAAAAATCTACATGACAGTCAATGTATGCACTCTCAGTAGATTAAAATTAAGATCTTTTTAGAATAGGTGGTAAATAATGAAAAAAAAATGCATATAAAAAGTAAAATACATTAAGAGTCTGTGTGTTAGAATAATTGAATTTTCTTTCAATATGAGAAGTTCCACTTTTTAACTAATAATTAATTGCACATTTACTCTTTGAGCAATTAAATTACGAATAAAAATATAAGTGCTTTTTAATTTGATGTAGCACATACAAGTATCTTATCACCTAGGCTTATTTAAACCTTAATATCTATCATCAAATATCAGGTTCAAATATATTAACAACTAAATTCCTTTCCATGACATCTTCTTGTACCCAATCTTCAGCCAGTCTCCGGGTGGGAGTTGTAGTGAGGGCATAGAATACAATGGTATAGTTTGTATCATATTTTGTAAAAACCAAAAAAACTTACAACCTAAAAATACTTATCTCAACCTATGCCCACAGCATTATAATTAACCTAATTTTTAATAGAACTATTCTAGGTTTAAAAAATAGTGAAAAATTTCAGGCAGCACCTGTAGCTCAGTGGATAGGGTGTCAGCCAAACACACTGAGGCTGGCAGGTTTGAATCCTGCCCAAGCCAGCTAAAGCAACAATAAAAACTACAATAGAAAAATAGCTGGGCATTGTGGCAAGCACCTGTAGTCCCAGCTACTTGGGATGCTGAGGCAAGAGAATCACTTAAACCTAAGAGTTGGAAGTTGCTGTGAGTTGTGATGCCATCGCACTCTACCCAAGGTAACAGCTTGAGACTCTGTCTCAAAAAGGGAAAAGAAAATTAACTTCAAACTATTAGCTTTGGTGGTTTGAAGAAAATAGGAATTTTAAATGATGTTATAGATGACTTTTTGTTGCTAGGAATTGAAATATGTCTTGCATATTTTCAGTTGCTGTAACAATATTTGACATGTAGTAATCTATAGTCAACAGAAATTCATTTATCTCAGGATTCTAGAGGCTGTGAAGTCAAAGAACATGGCAGCAACATCGGTGAGGGCCTTCTTGCTGTGTCATGAAATGAAAGGATCATATGGTGAAAGGGTAAGAGTGTGAATGTAATAACTAATTGCTAAGTTCACAATATTTATTTAGGGTCTACTATACCAGGTACTGTTCTATTAACCTAGCAATGAATGAAATATAGCTGGTCCTTGTTCCCATTTTCTTTCTGTTTTACCCAAAAGTAATTCAGTAGGCACCAGTTTTTGAAAAATAGTATGCAAGGGGAGGAGGGAAGGATGCAAGAAGGCCGACTGGGGCCAGCTTTCCCCAGAGGCACCAATCCAGAAGGAGAGTTAAAGGACAGAAGTTTATCAAGTAAGCTGATGGTTTGGAGATGAGCCAAGAGAGAAGATTGAAGAGTGCATATCACACCTGTTGAGGTGAGCTGCAACCCCAAGGAAATAAACAATAGGTACAAAACTGATTTCAAAGTGGATGGGGGTCTCCTCCCCCACAATAAAATCTCATAGTCTACTTTCTACAAAGAAGCAAGCAGAGTTCAGATCTCTTCTTTTTCCATTACACAGGAGAGAACCACTAAAAACCACATCTCCTTCCCCTGAGAGGGCCCACTAGAGTGCCATAGCACTCTCCCACAAGGCATACAACTGAAAATATACTCTACCTGCATTTCTGAACTCACAGTACTCATCTCCACTCCTATCCCAAGGTCTACAAGCCTATCCCCCAAGCCAGTCCTGTCTGGAATCTTGGGCATTTTCCCAAGAGCTATGGACAAGGTGTGGGCTATTACAAGACTGTCCTGAATCAGCAGCATTGGTAAAAGTAGGGACTGTGGTGTGAGGGAGTCATACCAGAGAGGGAAAAACGGTGCCCTGTGGCACAACATAGCAGCAGCACTGGTGGCAGCAAAGGCAGCAAAAATAGGGCTCACACTCTTGGTGATATTCTGGAGAAATATTTCCTGTCTTTTTTAGCAATGAGAAGGAGCCAAGCCTCTATTCTGGTGGCAACCATGGAAACACAGGTCCCTGTGAACAAAGGGTATGCCTCAGATGGTACCTGCCTGGACAAGGCACAGTGGGGACATAGACTAGAATACATGTGTGCAGAGGCAACATACTCCCAGGGAAGGGCCAAGTCAGAATTGCTGCTTTTGTGAGCCCAAGATGCACCCTTAGTGGAGCATAGCTGGGACAAAAGCAGGCATGGCAGTGGCATCATCTCTGGGAGGGGCAGGAACTGAGAGCCCATTGCAAGCTCTAACCATGCCCATTCCAACACAGAATGCAGTAGAGACAGAGATGCCAGCTCCATGAGAATTGGTGCAGTGGCAGCAGCACAGGGCAGGGCTGAGTTGCAGTCTCTGTAAACTCAAACAGCACCTGGACCACAGTGAAATACAGCTGGGATAGAAATGCAAATTCCATGAGAATATAAGTGGCAGAAATTCCCCAGCTTCTATTAAGCACCCAAGGTAGTCAGGCTTCAGCTCCCCCTAACAGCTGGTGGCAGAGTTTGGTGTCCTGGCCAAGGAAACAAAAACCTCCCTGTGACTCAGGCAGGTGCAAAACCCATGGAACATCTCATTGGAGGGAACTGTGGGGTTACCAATGACTGGGTGTGACAGAGGTGCAAGGTGGGGAAGGAGGCATCAACCTTCCTGGACTAACTCATCTGTTGGGTGGGCCCTTCTGACTCCATGGAGCACCTGAGTGAGTCACTCTTCAGCTGCCAGCAGACCTCTGCTATCTATTTGCTTAAGACCTTTTGAACTCTCCCACTTGAGACTTGTGCTGACTGGGACAATTGATTTGGAACTCTTGACCTGGGCCAATCACCCGAAGACCATCCAAGGTGGTACCCTGCTTGTGTTGTTGTGGGGAGGTTTAATTTTCCCTTTCCAGTTGTTGCCCATAGGTAGGCAGGGTGTCTTTGTTGCCTGTATTTCTCCACAGATGAGACTTCAACCCAGAGTTACTGATTACAGGATTTGATGGAGGCCAGCTGAATACAAGACAAAGCCACCTAGCCCCAACACACCAAGCAGGTGCCCAGTGTCTCAGGCTGTAGTACTATACGGGCCCATTGAAAATATGTAGGGGAAAACCTGCAGTCACCAGTCCCAGCTCTTGGGCAAAGGGCTGGTTAATCACTACTTCAGGAGCCCCCAATCCAATTTCACCTTATCTGTTCATCGAGCCAAATGGTAAAAAGTAATCATGGGGAGGAATCAGTGGAAAAACTCTGACAACATGAATAATCAAGGCAGATCAACTCCCCCAAGGAACGACAAGGCAGACACATGAGAAGATCCCATTCATAAACAAATGGCTGAGATGTCAGAAATTGAGTTTAGAATTTAGATGGCAAATAAGATTGACAAAATGGAAGTGAAGTTGGAATTAGAAATTCTGGGAATAATTCAAAAGTTTTCTCAAGAATTCAGTGAATTCGAAGACAAAATCACCAAAGATTTTGACACATTGAGAAAAGAATTTGCAGCCCTCCAAATACAGTACAATCCCTCAGTAACAGAAGGGAGCAGACAGAATGAAGGATTTATGACATTGAAGACAAAGCTTTTAAATGCTCCCAAATGCTCAAAGAAGAAGAGAAGTGCAGAGCAAAAATTGATCATTCTCTCAGACAACTGTGGGACAATTCCAATAAAACTAATATTCACCTTATAGGAATTCCTGAAGGCAACAAGGTTGCTTTGAAAGGCCCAGATGCTCCACTCAAACAGATAATCGAGAACTTCCCAAACATGGCAAGAGAATCTGAAATTCAGATCGCAGGCAGTTTCAGAACCCCAGCACAACTCAATCCAAATAAAGCATCTCCCAGACACATTATATAATTAACTTCACCTAAGTTAATATGAAGGAGAAAATTCTGCAAACAGCCAGATAGAAGAAAACTGTAACCTACAAGGGGAAGAATATTAGAATAACCCAAATCTCTTTGCTGAAACTTTTCAGGCTAGAAGAGGATGGTCATTGATCTTTAACCTCCTAAAACAAAATAATTTTCAACTCAGGATCCTGTATCCAGCTGAACTGAGTTTCATTTATGATGAAGAAATTAAATACTTTAATGAAATTCATATGTTGAAAAAATTTACCATAACTAAATCTCATCCTTATCCTCCACAATGACCACCACAATTTTCTACCACCAAAGTAAACTTACTCAAAAATTTTTGTTCAAATTCCAACTTCCACAGGTAAAAGGATTAAAATTTTTCACTGAAATTTTGAAAATTTGATACCTAAGGGTGGCACCTGTGGCTCAAAGAAGTAGGGCACCGGCCCCATGTGCCACAGGTGGCAGGTTCAAACCCAGTCCTGACCAAAAACCACACACACACACAAACTTGATACCCAAAATACTACCAAGCATATCAATACTCTCAATTAATGTAAATGGCTTAAATTGTCAGGTTGGCTGACTGAATACAAAAACTTAGGCCAGATGTTTATTGCATACAAAAATCTCATCTTACCTTAAAAGATAAATATAGACTCAGGGTAAAGGGATGGTCATCTATAATTCAGGCAAATGGAAATCAGAAAAAAGCAGGTATTGCAATTTTATTCTCAGATACAATAGGCTTTAAACCAACAAATTCAGGAAAGATAAGGATGGTCACTTCATATTTGTTAAGGGTAACACTAAAAATGATGAGATTTCAATTATTAACATTTATGCACCCAGCAAGCATGCATCTCAATTATAAGAGAGACTCTAACAGACATGAGCATCTTGATTTCCTCCAGCACCATAATAGTCAGAGATTTTAACTCCCCTTTGGCAGTGTTGGATAAATGCTTCAATAAGAAACTAAGCTAAGATATTTTAAACTTACACATTCAACAATTGCATTTAACAGACATCTACAGAACATTTCATCCTAAGAAAACAGAATATACATACTTCTCATCAGCACATGGAACATCCTCCAAAATTGATCACATCTTAGATCACAAGTCTAACCTCAGCAAATTAAAAAGAATAGAAATTATTCCTTGCACCTTCTCGGACCATCATGGAAGAAACGTTGAACTCAGTAACAATAGAAATCTGCATACTCATACCAAAACATGGAAACTAAATAACCTTACACTGAATGATAGCTAGGTCATAGATAAGAGTAAGAAGGAAATTACCAAATTTTTGGAAAAAAACAGTAATGAAGACATAAATTACCAGAACCTATGGGGTATGGCAAAGGCAATCCTCTGAGAGAAATTTATAGCATTGCAGGCCTTCCTTAAGAGAACAGAAAAAGAGGAACTCAACAACTTAATGGGACATCTCAAGCAACTGGAAAAGGAAGAAGATTCCAATCCCAACCGTAGCAGAAAAAAAGAAATAACCAAAATTAGAGCAGGATTACACAACAGATCGATAAATCAAAAAGTTGATTTTTTGAAAAATTCAACATAATAAACCTTTAGCTAACCAAACCAGGAATAAAAGAGTAAAATCTCATCTCTAATTTCATCAATCAGAAATGACAAAGAAGAAATAACAACAAACTCCTCAGAAATTCAAACAATTCTTAATGAATATTCAAGAAACTCTATTTTCAGAAATATAAAAATCTGAAGGAAATAGCCCAATTCTTGAAAGCATGTCACCTTCCCAGACTTAGCCAGAATGAAGTGGAAATTTTGAACAGGCCTATTTCAAGTTCTGAAATAGCATCAACTATCCAAAATTGTCCTCAAAAACAAACCCAGGACCAGATTGCTTCATCAGAATTCTACCAAACCTTTAAAGAGAAACTAGTACCTATATTATAAGTTAACTTTTTCCAAAATATAGAAAAAGAAGGAATACTACCCAACACATTCTATGAAGCAAACATCACCTTGATCCTCAAACCAGGAAAAGACCAAACAAGAAAAGAAGTTTGTAGACCAATATCTCTATTGAATATTGATGCAGTAATATTCAACAAGATTCTTGGCAAACAGAATCCAGCAACACATCAAAAAATTTATACACCATGACCAAGTGGTTTTTATCCCAGGGTCTCAAGGATAGTTCAATATATGTAAATCTATAAATATAATTCATCACATAGACAAAATAAAAAACAAAGACCATATGATTCTCTCAATTGATGCAGAAAAAGCTTTTGATAATATTCACCATCCCTTCATGATCAGAACCTTTCAGAAAATTGGTATAGAAGGGACATTTCTTAAACTGATAGAGGCCATCTACAACAATTTTACTCCATTCAATATTATATTAAGTAAATATAATGGAGTAAAATTAAAAACATTTCCACTCAGATCAGGAACCAGGCAAGGTTTCTCATTATCTCCACTGCTTTTTAATATTGTAATGGAAGTCTTAGCCATCACAATCAGGCAAGAAAAGGAGATCAAGGGTATCCATATAGGGTCAGAAAAGATCAAACTTTCACTCTTTGCAGGTGATATGACTGTATATCTGGAAAACCCCAGGGATTCTTCTACAAACTCTTAGAAGTTATCAAGGAATACAGCAATATTTCAGGTTACAAAATCAATACACACAAATCTGTAGGCTTTTTATATAGCAACAATAGTCAAGTGGAAAAAACAATCAAGGACTCTATTCCTTTTACAGTAGTGCCAAAGAAGATGAAATATTTGGAAATTTACCTAACAAAGAACATGAAAGATCTCTGTACAGAGAACTATGAAACTCTAAGAAAAGAAATAGCTGAAGATGTAAACAAATGGAAAAACATACCATGCTCATGGCTGACAAGAATCAACATTGTTAAAATGTCCATACTATTCAAAGCAATATACAATTTTAATGCAATCCCTCTTAAAGCACCACTGTCATACTTTAAAGACCTTGAAAAAATAATACTTCATTTTATATGGAATCAGAAAAACTTTGAATAGCCAAGATATTACTCAGAAATCAAAACAAAGCAGGACCTCTACCAGACCTCAGTCTAAACTATAAATCAGTTGTGGTCAAAACAGCATGGTACTGGCACAAAAACAGAAAGGTAGATGGAACAGAATAGAGAACAAAGAGATGAACCAGCTACTTATCATCATTTCATCTTCAATAAGCCAATCAAAAACATTCAGTGGGGAAAACACTCCCTATTTAACAAATGGTGCTGGGTGAACTGGCTGGTGACCTGTAGAAGACTGAAACTGAACCCACACCTTTTACCATTAACAGAGATAGACTCTCACTGGATAAAAGAATTAAACTTAAGACATGAAAGTATAAAAATACTGGAAGAAAGTGCAGACAAAACTCTTGAAGAAATCAGCCTGGGAGAGTATTTTATGAAGAGGACCCCCTGGGCAATTAAAGCAACACTAAATACATTACTTGGATCTGACCAAACTAAAAAAGCTTCTGCACAGCCAAGAACTAAGTAAGTAAAGCAAGCAGACAGACCTCAGAATGGGAGATGATATTTGCAGGTTATGTCTTTGACAAAGGTTTAATAACCAGAATCCACAGAGCACTCAAAAATACTAGCAAGAAAAGAACAAGGGATCCCATCTCAGGCTGGGCAAGGGACTTGAAGAGAAACTTCTCTGAAGAAGACAGGCGCACAGCCTACAGACACATGAAAAAATGCTCGTCATCCTTAATCATCAGAGAAATTCAAATTAAAACCACTTTGAGATATCATCTAACTCCAGTAAGATATGCCCACCTCACAAAATCCCCAAACCAGAGATGCTGGTGTGGATGTGGAGAAAAGGGAACACTTCTACACTGCTGGTGGGAATGCAAACTAATACGTTCCTTTTGGAAAGATGTTTGGAGATCACTTAGGGATCTAAAAATAGACCTGCCATTCGATCCTTCAATTCCTCTGCTAGGTATATATCCAGAAGACCAAATATTATATTATAACAAATATATTTACACCAGAATGTTTATTGTATCCAGTTCATAATTGCTAAGTCATGGAAGAATCCCAAGTGCCCTTCAATTCATGACTGGATTAATACATTGTGATATATATACACCATGGAATATTACACAGCCTTAAAAAAGATGGAGACTTTACCGCTTTTATGTTTACATGGATGGAGCTGGAACATATTATTCTTAGCAAAGTATCTCAAAATGGAAGAAAAAAGTATCCAATGTACTCAGCCCTACTATGAAACCAATTTATAAATACCCACACTTCCATATGAATGCTGCAACCCAATAACAGCTCAAGATGAAGGGGAAAGAGAAGTAGGGGGAGGGGAGGATGGGTGGATGGAGGGTAATTGATGTGACCACACCTATGATGCATTTTACAAGGGTACATGTTAAATCTACAAAGTGTAGAACATAAATGTCTGAACACAATAACTAAGAAGATGTGGGGCAGGCTATGTTAACCAGTTTCATGAAAGTATATATGTATATATAAATTGTATATAAAACCAGCACATTGTACCCCATAATTGCATTAATGAACACAGCTATGATTGAATAAAAAATAAAGAAATAAATAAAATAGCATTCCATTTCATGTCAAATTTATTATTTTTAGATTAAGATTTCAATATTTACACAATTGTTTGACATGGTCAAACATATAAAATTTGAATGTAGTTATCAAAATCAGAATTATAAAAATCATAAATATCTTATGCCATGATAACTTGACTAGGATGCCTTTAAGATATGCTGTGCTAAAATATGTTGATTTCTAGGATTCATGGATAAAATTGCTCTATGATTAAAACAGGTTCTAGCAAACCATACTAACTGCTAACATACTTTTAGTGGTTTTTATTAAAAGTAGACCAAGGAGAGCAAACATTTATTAATGTTTCTCACCTCAAGATGAAAT
This sequence comes from Loris lydekkerianus, assembly GCA_963574355.1. Taxonomy (NCBI): domain Eukaryota; kingdom Metazoa; phylum Chordata; class Mammalia; order Primates; family Lorisidae; genus Loris; species Loris lydekkerianus. The sequence continues at coordinate 9,512 of CAUYPK010038559.1, forward strand.
AATAGTAAAAAAAGTACTGAAGCTTTGTTACACGAAATAGATATGAGAAAGGTACAGTATTAAGTTAAGCAGACTTAAATGAAAATAGCAATTAATACTCATTAAGTATTAATAGTCATTAAATATTAACTGTCAGGAAATATTTCTTAAAAATTACATAAATCTCAATAAATTCTCAGAACATTTATATGTAGGGTATTTATATCTCATTTTAAAGATAAACTAAAGTACTGTGTATGTACTACTACTACCACTCACCAAAAATCTCTTTAGTAATAATCCCATACTTAGAAAATATAGCATTAAATTTGATTACAGGAAACTAGAAAGCTTCTTTTAAAGCAGGTGTGGTTATTAAAAGATTATGAATCAAATCCATTTTATTCCGATGATTCTAATGTTTAAACTTAACAATGCTTACTAACAAAAAGTACAAGTACATAAAATTCAAGTCAGAATTAAGATTTTAATATCAGCAGTCTGGCCATCAAGTTTTCTTTTTATATGAACTTCTAATGGCACTAAAATTGGGATCTGTTTCTTATGTTACGGAAGAGGGCCAAGAGAGAACATTCCCAACACACTGTCTTGTGGATTATGCATCATACAAAAGTTAGCCTAACTGACCTTCTAGTATCTGGAGTAACTTCCAATTCCAGCATTACCTAATTCTTTGAATGTTACATTAATGAATTTCACTATACTGCTGAGCCTAGAGCCAAGATACATTGATAACTGGCAATGTGGAAAGAGGCTAATAAGTGCCTGCTTTACAGTGAACTGTGTTTGACAGTGTCTGTTTCCAGCAGGAAAGTGAAGAGCTGAGACCATATCCACACTCACTTAGCTGTCAGTGAATCCTTGTAGCAAAAGTGTATCATCTGTTGCTTAATCTCTGATCCCTGAACCCAGTTTTTCTGCTCCATTACCTTAATGGGTAGTGATAGTAAATTTTACTTTTCACTAATCAATTTTCTATCTATCTTAATCCCCAGAAGAGAAAAAATACTGAAATTTCTAAGCTTTGAATTATGGCAGGCTTTATGTGTGGTATGGGAGATATTTGAGTGAAGTGCCCTACTGCTAAATCAAAAACAGATTAGTTTACAGCTTTATACTAGAAACACATACTTAAGTATTAGTGTGACATGTATCTATTATTGTGAAAGTAGTTGAGAAATTGAGTTATTTGTATGTATGTGTGTATATATATGTATACATATAGCTTATATATGAACGTATATATGTATATGTATGAATTATGTATATATATATACATATATATATATATATATGTATAACTTAAGTAGTATAGACATTCTGATCATTAATTGTATATATGCTCATGATAAGCCCTTTGTGATGAATAAAATTTGGGATGCTTCTTTTATAAAAAAAGAAGTGGTAAGACTACTACAAAACAGTAAGTTTACATTTATTCAACATGAACAGAAGAAATCTCCAAAACAACAAAAAATCTCTTTAGTAATAATTCCATACATAGAAAATATAGCATTAAATTTGATAACCAGAAACTAGAAAGGTTCTTTTAAAGCAGGTGTGTTTATTAAAAGATTATGAATCAATCGAATCCATTTTATTCCAATGATTCTAATGATCAAACTTAATAATGCTTACCACTAAAAAGTTTTATAGTGTGTTTCAAAACGTATTTTTTCCCTCCAAAAATCAGATCAGAGAATCTGTAAAGAAAAACTTGCCTTGGGCAAACATAAAAATCTACTGTACCTGGAGTTTTCTGAAAAGTCATTACATTTCATAAAGTTTATGTTTGCATCTGCTGCTCTCTCTGCATAGAATGTCACTGTTTTAACCTAGATCACTCTTATTTGTCTTTCAGAAATGGCCAAGAGATATCTCCTTTAGGAATATTTTATTTAAATACCAGCATGACTTACATGTCCTTTTCTTCTACTGCCAATAGAAGTTTATATATTTTTCTATCACATCATTTAGCATATTTTGTTGAAATTATCTATTTATTCATCCATCTTCCCAACTTAACTACGATATCCTGAAGTACAGAGACTAATTCACTATCTTTGAGGGTATAAAAATATCTAATAACTAACTAGAGTTATTTTGCCTTTTGTGTTATAGTTGCAGTCCCTCCCTTAAGTCTGTTTCTAATCAACCTGTAGGCAGTTTTCTCAGTGTAAAATGTAAAGCAATGGAAAATTTTACTGATGAGACAGGTATACCAAAGGACCTATCTAATTATCTAATTAAGATGCTTTTGAAAGCATAGACATTTCTTTAACTGTTTATTCTTAACCTTTTAAGATTCTCCTTCCCCTACATTTTAAATCAAATAATTCACTTAACATTTCACTGCACAAATAATTGATACCCCATTCTAAAGGTGTAATCCAGATTTGTAATCATTCTTCATGATGAAAAATGTTAGTGAGGTTGTATTCAATAATGATTAATTATTTATATTTTATTTTCTCCACAAAATTATAGATCAGCCTTTTGCTAGCTATTTTATTAAAACTCCATGATTAAAAAAATAATAATAAAATAAAACCTCCATGGTTTTTATTTACAAATCTACTTATTTTGTTATCTTAATTCGATATCATGAATAACTAAGATGTATGGTTTAGCTAAGTTTTATATACTATTTTCCTTATGATTGCATGCTTCACAGTTAAGCTATAAGCATTATAGTTATGATGTGATGTTTGGCAATTTATAAATGTATATTTGAGAAATCTTTAAGATATAGTGGATATATAGTTATTAAGATGACAACATTTGCTGTTGAATTTATCTTAATGTTACATTCTAGGAGTACCTTCAAAAAAACTGCAACTGTCTGAAGAAACAATGTTCTGTTAATGGCCATCACAACTAAGTCTTCCTTTTTAGTAGACACTGGCCAGCATTCAGATGGGCTAATACAAAAAATGAGTTTATATCTTTGTTTTCCCATCAAAACTCATTGTTGTCTGCATCACACTTCCCTCCTCTATCTCTGATTTCAGCCTGAGGTGTTGTGGAAAATTTCATGTAAGTCAGATTCACCATGGTCTTTTGTTTCCAAGTTTAAGTTCTCTGTGTCTTCTATTATTCTATGCTAACAAAATTCACTTTGATTTTGTCGAGGGGTAGCCCAGAAATATAAGGGTGATGACTCCCAAGAGAGCACTCTTCAGAGGGTAGAGAACAGAGGCTGTTAGTTAAAGACTACGCAGTCCCTGATTTTAGATGGACCAGGCTAAAATCATTTTAGATGGATGCAGTCTCATTCTCCAAACATCCAGGAGAAATTTGGAGTCAAAGCTTACAGTGATGATTTTGAAATTCACCCTTATATTGGCTTTGTCTTTTTCTTCTCACGTGTCATCTTTCCTTGCTCCTTCGCTAAAGTCCTTGTTTCAGGTTCTGTTTTACAGGAATTCAACTAAAATACTGAGTCTGGTGGTGTAAAACAATATAGTTTTGCTCAAACTCAATCATTAAGTGGTAATGCTAAGCAATCAAAGGGAAACTATATCCTTTTAAATTTTTCCAAAATAAATTAATTTTATCCATGGTTTATAATTCAATATTTGAATAGTTCACCTACATACATATAGGATCATTGGAGAAGACTAGAGCTGATCATACAGAAAAGTTTTGGCACATCCAGAACTAGTGGGAGCAAAGCATTTAAAATCTTCAAACAAATAGTATTAGTGATGACACCTTTAACTAAACCGGGTGAATCTGCTAACAATCAATTAATTAGAAATTTCTTCTTCAAGTCATTACCAAATATGTCAGTCTCAAATTTTTTAATAACTTGACCTTTAAAACATTTACTGAAGCAATTAACTTATATAATATTTCATCCCAAAGAGATGTGTTAATAGTTTGTTCTGCTAATTTTATGAATTTTAGTTAGGCAATGAAGGACCAAAAATTATGTTCTTCAAATACATTTTGTACATTCTATTCTTAGAAATGTCTTCTATAAGTCATGAGTTCACCTGATACACTTAACCTTTAGGATTCATCAAAAAATTACAAAAAATCCCCATGTTTTGTCTTTTGTGAAAATGCTTTGAAAGACATTGTCTTTCATATTACAAAATAGCCCTCATATGATGACTTAAGGTAAACATTTTTCATTCATAAAATTTAGATACACTGTTTTTTGTCCTTTTATATGTTCTGCCAAGCAGCTCAGAAGAAAATCAAATCTTTACTTTATATGCCTTCTCGAAATAAAGAAATACTCTATTTGTTTTAATGACATTTTTACAAAGTCATGTTAAACAATTATTGAAATGATAGTCAAGAAAAAAAATCAAAATTTGGTTAATTTTGTTCCTCCCTTAGATTGTCAAAAATCCTACCCTTTTCTCATATTTATCTTTAACAAACATAACTCTCTAAGGATTTAATAAATTTAGGCTTCCTAGTTGGAATTTCTTTTAAAAAAATCTACAAGTATGTCCCCTCCCTCTTCCATTTTTCATGTTATTTTAATAAGATAAAGCATAGGGAGTGATTTCAAATCTTCATTGTGAGCAATCTCCTTTAAGTCCATCATTTAAAAGTGACAAAATGATAGAGACCCAGTGTTATGATTATATTGCGCTAACTATAATGTTTTTCATTTGTCTTATTTTTCTCATCTCATTCTTTATTAGATTCTTAGGGGAAAATATAACAACTAAAGCCACATGGTCTGTCATAGTCTCTTTCTTGTACTAATCTTATGTTTAGGTTCCTCGCATACTGAGAGAATAGAAAATGACTACCTACAGTGAAAAGATTCATGATTGGGATGTTGAATGTTGCTTTTGATGTGTGTGGGGAGCTATGCAACTTTAAATAAAAGTATTAATATCAATCCTATGGTAGCAAGACTAAGGAGGAAAGAAGTCCTATAAAAAATATTAATGTCTTTGTTAATCTTCAGAATGTTACTTCCAGCAACAGAAATGATGTATTTTTACTTTTATCCTGCTTGTGTTTCTGCTGATATAATGGGTATAATGTGGGAGTCAAGGACCTCCATTTTCTACACATCAGAATGTTTCTATTACTGATTTAAGCCTACAAAACCACATTCACGTTGTTACTTCAGTTTTTGTAATTCTTTTTTAAATGAGAATTTGGTAAATGAAAGAAAATATACTCTGGAAAACAGAAAAAAAAACTCACTTTAGATAGATGTTTCTCACATTGAAGAATCAGAAAGCAAAACACAATTATAATCATAGCTTTTTAAAAAAGTGTTAGACTTTACCCATTTTCTAGAAATTCCATTCCTTCTCAAAATCTTGGCATCACCACAGAATCCAAGATCTGAAGATCTGGTTACTGCAGATCATCTGATAGATCTGTCATCTCCTTTTCTAACATGCGTAGAGTATGTTCATGTTATGATGGCAGTGTTTGGTGTCACAATTTACACCTATGCAAAATTGTTGCATTTACCCATACTGCTAATGATCATTTAAGACCAACGGAACTGGCATTACTACTAGTAAATTGCCAAGTTACTCATGGACATTTCAGAGAAGTAGTTTTTATTGCTCCTACCAACTTTTATTTCATCTCTCTCACCCTTTTTTTCCAATAAAAATTTGTGAAGATAGGTCCAAGGGCCTAAAAATAATTGATGCTATTACCTTATGTCATAATTATGCTTTGTTTCTGGCTCATTATTCTCTTTAAAAAAATTCAGATTAATATACGTGTACAGAAGATTAGGTTACATTGTTTATCAGGGGTCCTCAAACTGCAACCCTCGGGCCACATGAGGTGGTATAATTATATTTGTTCCCATTTTTTTTTTTTTTTTTTACTTCAAAATAAGATATGTACAGTGTGCATAGAAATTTGTTCATATTTTCTTTTTTTAAACTATAGTTTGGCCTCCAACAGTCTGAGGGACAGTGAATTGGCCCTCTTTTGAAAAAGTTTGAGGATGCCTGGTTTATGTCTTAGATAAAGTTCAAGTGGTAGTTGAGCCCATTTCCCAGGAGGTGTGCTGTATATTCTTGAACAAGAATCTTTACACTACTTTCTCCCTAAATTTCCCTTAATGTGACTCTTTAATGATTATGAATATAAAAATAAAAATATTTGTTAAATGTGGAAATTTAATCCAGTATGCTTCATATCTGGATATCAGATAAGTCCAATTTTTTTAATATTTAGGAAGAACAAAACTTGGGTCCAAAATATGATTCTTTTTTTCCTTTAATATTTTGTGCCATGAAATGTTGAAAATCAAGTTCATAATCTATGAGCTAGATAATCATAATATTGAATAGGACTTCTAGTGGAAAGAAACCATCCATGTGTTTTAAAGTCTGTCTGGTTCTGTTAGATTCTTACTAAAAGTCTTCTACATTTTTTGAAAATTCTCTTGATGAAATTTTGAGTTTTATGAGGGTAATGTCTGTGTTTTCTTCACTGCTGAATTTCCAAAAGCCTAGGACAGTACTTGATCCATGATATATGCAAAACATGTGAACGTAATAAATTTATGTCAGTACAGTAATGGAGTTTCTGCTCATGCTGACAGTTATCTATCACCTTGGCACAATTATTACAGATGGATTTTTTTTTTTGTAGGAGGATACCTTATATCCACTGTAAGATGGTTTATAGTACACCTGATCCTCATGCTCAATTGACAAATTTCCCTGACAAAATCAGTTAATAATCACTAATTTTTATATAGCTTTGTATCAATATCTTATCTACCATGCATAACATAGGTTTACATAGCCAAGAGTTCAGAATTATTATAATGTTTATAAGTGACAATGTTATGTTTCAACCTTTATAATAAATTTATCACTTTTAATAATCTTTTTCCATTCTATTCAGGACTTCTTCAGAGAATCTTGATCAATGCACATAGATAGCACTCTTTTGTGCCATTAAAATGAAGAAATTGCTATATTTGAGAAAGAACTTTATTTTCTATGGAATGACGAAATTAAAATTATTCTCTTCTTGAACCCATGTGCCTTGTTGATGGGAATGTAAATTAACATAGCAATTATGAAAGGTCATAAAGTTTCCTCAGAAAACTGGAACTAGAACTACCACGTGACCCAGCAATTTCATTTCTGGATATATATCCAAAGGGATGGAAATTAGTATCTGGAAGAGATATCTGCACTTCCATGTTCCCTACCACGTTCACAATAGCCAGGATATGTGAGAACTTAAATGTCCATTGTTGGATGAATATATACAACAATATAATGCTTTTTAAAGGCTAACTAGTATACCATTGGTTTGCAAATGGTTATAGGATATAAGTTCCATAGCAAGGTGACTATAGTTAATAATAATGTATGCTTGACATATACTAAGATAGTAGATCTTAGTTGTTTTCAACAAATATACAAACAAAAAGGCAATTACATGAGGTGAAGGATATGTTAATTTGCTGGATTGTGGTAATCATTTTACAGTATGTATAAAGGTATCATCTTGTATGCCTTAAGTATATACAATTTTTTATTTTCAATTATACATTGATAAAGCTAGGAAAAATATTCTTGCAAAGGAGAATAAATTTAACTGTATCAGACAGTAAAAAAAACTTATATCCAGACTATTGTCAAAAACAATAGAGCAGGGGGCGCCCGTAGCTCATTGAGTAGGGTGCCAGCCACATACATCCAAGCTGTCAGGTTTGAATCTAGCTTGGACCAGCTAAACAACAATGAAAATTCCAACAACAACCAAAAAAAAAAAAAAAAAAAAAAAAAAAAAAGCCAGGTGCTGTGGCAGGTGTCTGGAGTTCCAGCTACTTGGGAGGCTGAGGCAAGGAGAATTGCTTAAGCCCAAGAGTTTGAAGTTGCTGTGAGCTATGATGCCACAAAACTCTATCAGGGGCAAGAAAGTGAGAATCTGTCTCAAAACAAACAAACAAACAAAAAAATTATAGAGCAATCATTTGGTAATTCATAAAATCTAACATTGAATATAATCAGGAAATAAGATGATAAAAAAGAGTACTGCAAAAGATGCTGTCATTCATGGGCGATTGTCATTTATTCAAAGGCTATGCTAGCTGACAAGCAATTTCAAAGGTTTCTAATGGGTGCCCTGGGAAGTGCTGGCTGACAAGACTTCACCAAAATCATCCAACCAGTCACCAAAAATAACAAATGAGTAAATAACAGAAACAAGTTCAAACTCTAAGTCAGCACTCAGAGTTGTTGTGTTTTCTAAAATCTCCACTTTTAACAGAATTAAGAGGCATGCTATAAGAATGATAAACTTCTACCACAATTTATTAATCCATTTGTGGATCAATGGGCACTTGGGCCACATTAATGTACACAGCTATGATTAAATAAAAAAATGATAAACTTATGGATACACATGAAAAATATTAGGTGACAACCTGAGTGTGGGTACAGTTGTCAGATTTACCAGGAAAATACTTTAAAAATGTCATTTTAAATGCATTCAAAAGACTGAAAGAAACCTTGCTTACAGAGTAAAGGAAGGCATAATGACAATATTTCGTTAAATAGAGAGTACCAATAAAAGTATAGAAGCTATAAAAGACCACCACATGGAAATTCTGGAGGTGGAAATGATGCAACTGAAATAAAAAATTCACAAAAGGAATAGAAGTATACTTGTGAACTAACAAGATAATCAATAATATAAAGATTGATTGATGCAGATTATCCAAACTCAAGAGAAGAAAAATGAAGATAGCCTGGCTAAAAGAAATGTGGGATGCTAATAAATACACCAACATATACACAAATAGTTAACAATAGTGCATCAATATTGGCTTATCAATTTGAATTACATTATAATAAATGTACCACATTAATGTTAGATGTTAATAACAAAGAATATTGTGGAAAGGAGTGGACTAAGATAATTCAATATTTATCACTCAGTTTTTCTATAAATCTAAAGCTAATTTTAAAAATAAAGTTTATCAATTTCACAACAACAACAACAACCAAATCTTATTATAATGGGCTAACCTACTTCTAAATTGAAATGTGGGATTTACTTGCAACCCTGAGGACAATTTGGTTAAATTTTAAAACTTAAAATTTCAAATAATTTGGTTTTTTGGCAAGTCCAGATAACTGATGGTTTCATGCTTACTGAACTGTGTAGAAAGCAGGAAAATAATAAGGAATCTATTCAAAGACTCTGGAAGAAAGCACCACTAAAGGGTTAAGAAAAAGGAATTCCAATACTCTCTTTTATTTGCATTCAAGGGTCTTTTTTTAAATTAAAGAAAAGAATTTTTTTTCCTAAACACCTTAAAATTAGAAGATAGGAAGTTAAGCAATTTAATATTTAATATTCCAGGTAAAATTTGATCATAATATTAGAAAGTAGAGAAGTTTTTTTTTTTTAATTTTTGGTTATTGTGAGGGTACAAACATTCAGGTCACAATATTTGAATTTGTAAGGTAGATTCCATTTTGTAGTTGTGTCCTACACCCAAATGGCATGCTATACACCTCCATATTGTTCCCATTAACTGAGAGCACACCAATATCCCTTCTGCCCCTCTTCCTCCTGCCCACAACTTGAATTGAATAGAATTTTACTCTTATGTAGGCACATATTAGATTATCTACTGGCTTAATTTTAGTATTGACATGTTGTATATTTGCTTTTGTGTTCATGTAATACTTAACTAAGAAGAACATGTTTCAACCCACCCAAGTTAAAGCAAAAGATATAAAATCACCATCTTTTTACGGTTGAACAATATTCCATGGTATACATAAACCACAGCTTGTTAATCCATTCCTAAATTGATGACCATTGAGGTCATTCCATGTTTTGGTGATTGTAAATTGAACTACAATAAATAATGGAGTGCAAATGTCTTTGTTATAAAATGATTTTTTCTTTCTTTCTGCATAGATGCCTAGTAGTGGAATTTTAGGGTCAAATGGGAGCTCTAATTTGCATCATTTCAGAATTCTCTGTACTTTTTTCCAAAGACCCTGTATGAGTTTGCAGTCCCACTGACAGTGTAAGTGTTCCCCTCACTCCACATCCAACCAGTATCTGCAACTTTGGGACTTTGTGATGTCAACTATTCTCACTGGTGTTAGGTAATATCTAAGGGTGTTTTGATTTGCATTTCTTTGATGATTAGGGATTCTGAGCATTTTTTCAAATGTTTGTTAGCCATTCATCTATCTTCCTCACAGAAGGTTCTGTTCATATCTCTTGCCCCAGTAACAGATGGAATTGTTTGCTCTTTCTTTGTTGTTGATTAATTTGAATTTTCTGTATATCCTAGTTATGAAGCCTTTGTCATATACATAACATACAAATCTTTTTCCATTCAGAAGGTTATCTATTTACTTTAATTGTTCTGTTCTTACCTGTATGGAAATTTTTCAGTTTAATTAAATCCTATTTGTTTATTTTTGTTCTTGTTGCAATTGCCACTGAAGTTTTTTCTTCATAAATCTTTTCCCAGGCTGACATTTCAAGTCTTTCACATACTTTTAAAAACATTTTTGTCATTTCATGTCTTAGATTTAAATCATTTATCTATCTTGAATCAATGTTTGTAAGTGGTGAGAGGTGTGGGTCCAATTTCAGTCTTTTACATGTGGTTATCCAGTTTCTCCAGCACTGTTTGTTGAATAGGGTATCTTTTCATTAGTGTATGTTTTGTTTGGTATATCAAAGATTAGATGGCTATAAGAGACTGGTTTTATCTCTTGGGTTTCTATTCTGTTCCATATGTTTATGTCTTTATTGTTATGTCAATACCATGCTGTTTTTATCACTGTGGACTTGTAATACAGTCTAAACTCTGGTAGAGTGATGCCTCTTGTGTTATTTTTATTACTAAGAATTTCCTTTGCTATATGGTTTTTATAGGTATATTCCTAGGTGTTTCATTTTCTTTGAATCTACTGCAAAGGGAATTGTGTATTTGATTAACTTCTCAACTTGGCTGTTGTTGGCATATACAAAGGCTACTGATTTATGAATGTTGATTTTATACTCTGCTATTTTGTTATGTGTCTTCATCACTTATGGGAGTCTTGTGATTGAGTTTATGAAGTTCTTTAAGTATAAGATCATATCTTATCATTCGCAAAGAGTGAAATTGGTCTGTTGTCCTCCTTTTTAGTTGTGTCCTTTCCTGATTTTAGTATCAGACTGATGTTTGCTTCACAGAAGGTGTTGGGGAAGGTTTCTTTCTTCTCAATGTTTTTAATTGATTCTGCAGTATAGGTATGAGATCATCTTTGAAAGTTTGGTAGAATTCTAGTGAAGCCATCTGGTCCTGCATTTTTGTTGGTTGGATTCTTTGTATTGTGTCTTCATTCTCAGTACTTGATATTTATCTATTCAAGAGATATTTTTCCTCTTGGCTAAGTATAGGGAGATAGTATTATTTCAGGTATGGTCCATTTCCTTCACATTATCAAATTTATGGGCATAGAGTTTTATATAATAGTCAGAGATAATCTTTTATATGTCTATGGTTTCTGTTATTTCCCTTTGTTTGCTTCTGATTGAAGCTATTAAATTTTATTTTTCTGTTTCTAATTAATCTGATGAAGGGTTTACCACTTTTATTTATCTTTCCAAGAACCTAGTTTTTGTTTGATTAATTTTTTGAATTTTTTTGTCAATTTCATTTAGTTCTGATTTAATTTTGGTTATTTCTTTTCTTCTTCTAGGTTTGGGATGAGATTGTTATTCCTTTTTCATTTCCATAAAATGACCTGTTAGGTTGTCAGTGAGTTTTCTTTTTGCCTTACCTGTTAGGTTGTCAGTGATTTCTCTTTCTGCTTTTCAGATGTTGGCATCTAATGCTATAAATTTCCCACTTAGGACAGCTTTTACAGTATCCCATAAGTTTTGGTAACTTGTAGCTTTATTGTTATTACATTTGAGAAATTTAACAATTTCCTCCTTTATCTCTTCCTTGACCCAAATGTCATTCAGCATAAGGTTGTTTAATTTTCATGCTGTTACATAGGGATGAAAATTTTTGTTGGAGTTGAGTTCTACCTTGTGTTTAATTGCCTTGTGTTTTAAGAAAATATAATGTATGATTTCAATTATTTCAATTTTGCTGAGGTTTGAGTTGTATCCTAGAATATGATCTATTTTAGAGTATGTTCTGTGAGATGATGAGAAGAATCCCTTAGCTTTGATATGGAGTGTTCTGTAAGTCTGTTTAGATGATCTGTCTAGTTCTTCCAAAGTGGTGCTAAAATCCCTAGCTATTATGATATTATGAGATATCATATTGCTCAGACCCATCAAGGTCTGTTTCATAAATCTGGGAGTTGGGTGCATAAATATTTAGAACTGAAATAATCTCTTGTTGTACTGTTCCCTTGACCAGAATGAACTGACCATCTTTTCCTTTCTGAATTTTATGTGTTTAAATGCATTTGTATCTGAAAATGGGATTGCAACCCTTCCTTTCTTCTGATTTCCATTTGCCTGAAATATTCTTTTTCATCACTTGACCCTGAGTCTTGTTTTGTCCTTTGAGGCCAGGTATGTTTCCTGGAGATAGCATATGGATGGCTTGTGCTTTTTTTATGCAATTGGCTGGCATGAGCATATTCAGTGGAAAATCCAAGCCATTTATATTTATTGAAAGAATTGGTAATGTGGTGGGGTTCCATCTATTTGCCCTCATTTGAGGCCTGGTCAATTCATCATCCTCAGTCCCTGCCAGATTGGGGTCCCAATGCTCTCTCCAGCTTCCTTAGGAAGCATGTCAATCCATGACCCTGAAAACATGGTGGCCTCTGGGACTGCAGTGGTCCCTCAGCTCACCCTAAGGATAGTTGCCCCAGTTCAGCAAGCACATCTGAGCAGGCCTTGCACTAGGAGAAGATCCACTCTGTCCAGGATTCAATTCCTGCTAGATGCTGTTTGAGTCGACTTACTCATTTAAGCCTTCCATGGCAGCTCCAGTGAAAAATTTAGTACAAAATAAAAAATCTGTAGGATAGCCCTATCCTATCCTTAGTCTTTCTCATGAGGGTTGGTTAGCTGGCTCCTGCCTGTTTGCTAGCACTTGTCTTCTGTGCCAAGTGTTCTAGACCTTCTCACTGGCTCCTGGCATCCATCACTGCTTCACTGTGTCCTCATAATAATGTCTCTGAGATTTTCCCCCAGCCAAGTGTGGCTAGAATTCCCATTCTCCTGTCTCACCACAAGTGGCCATTAAGGAGCTGTTTCTAATCTGCCATCTTGCTCTGCTTTCCCTAAGAGAAGTATATCTTAATGTATATTAAAAGAACTTTCAAATAGAAAATTCTATAGCATCAAAAGTTTCTGTATATTATGAAAGCAATGTTTGTAATTAAATAAATTTGCAGTATAATTAGTATTTAAGGAACCTAGAAGTTGAAATCTATATCTGAAATCTATTTTGTTTTATTTTGATAGAATTTCTTGTTCCTTCCACTTTTTTTTTTTTTACTTTATTTCTTTACACACTTACTGTCAGTTTACACCTTCAGTGAGGCACATTTTTATTTTTAGCTCAGTGATTTTGGAGAAATATATAAAGTTATCACATAATTATTGAGTTTTATCTGTAGTTACAATCTCTCTGTTATCTATGTAGAAGTTAGAAAGAGAGAAAGAGCAGGGGAGGCATTTTGCTAAAACTTGATTATATTATGATGCAAAAATTATTTCTATGCAACTTTCTGTTTGTGATCATAAATTTATTGTTTTCAACATCTTTTCCACAAAGCACTTTGGGATATTGTTTCTATAATAACAATAATCTCTGAAATACTGGATCTGTATTAGAAAGCTATGATAGTAAATATTCTGTGAAAAAAGTTTTATGTGCTTATAAAAGAAGGCTTCAACTGAAAAAAATTCCAAAAACACAGAGTTTTATGTCAGCATCCTATTTCAGTTTCTTTCAAACGTGCTTACCACCCCTTACCATTTCCATAAAATACAGGTACACACTATTTTATTGTACTTCACATTACTGAGCTTTGCAGATACTGTGGTTTTTAAAAATTGAAATTTTTTGACAATCTAGTGTTAAGCAAGTCTACCAGTGCCATTTTCCAACAATATATGCTCACTTTGTGTCTCCTTGTCACATTTTGGTAATTTTCACAATTCAAACTTCCCATTATTATGATATATATTCTGGTTACCTGTAATCGGTGATCTTTATTACCATTGTATTGTTTTGGGATGCCTATATAAGACAACATACTTAATCAACAAATGTTATCTGTGCTCTGACTGCTCCACGGACTAGCTATTACCCTATCTTTCTCCCTCTCTTAACATTTCCTCTTCCCTAAGATTGAACATTGTTAATATTAAGCCAGTTAATTACCTCACCAGGGCCTGTAAGTGTTCAAATAAAAAGGAGTCTCATATCTCTAACTTTAAAAGAAAAGTTATAGATAATCTTAATGAGGAAGGTGTGTATAAAGCCACCAGAAGGTGAGAGCTACGTCTCATATGCCAGACAGTTAGCCAGGAAACAAACAAAAAAGATAAGTTCTTAAAAGGAAATTAAAAGTGATGTTCCAGTGTATACGTGAAAAATAAGAAAATAAAACAATCTTAATTGATAATATGGAAAATATTTTATTAGTCTGTATAGAAGATCAAACCAGCCACAATATTCCCTAAGCTAAAGCCTAATCCTCAGCAAGATTATAACTCTCTTTACTTCTATGGATTCCAAGAAAAGTTTGAAGCTGGCATATGTTGGTTCATATTGTAGACAAAACAGCTTTCCATGGGAAGAAAATGCCATGTAGGACTTTTATAGCTAGAGAAGGGAAGTCAATGCCTAGCTTCAAAGCTTCAAAGGGAGGGCTGACTCCCTTGTTAGAGACTAATGTACTTCATGACTTCTAGTTGAAGTCACTGCTCATTTACTATACTGAAAATCCTAGCTGCCTTAAGAATTATGCTAAATTTACTATACCTGTACATTATAAATAGGACAAAAAGCCTGGATAATAGAACATGTGTTTACAGCATGGTTTCCATTGAGATCTGCTGCATATTATATGGGTCTCCATTGAGGTCTGCTTCCCAGATAAAAAGATTTCTTTGAAAATATTACTGCTCATTGGCAATACACCTGTTCACCCAAGAGCTCTGATGAAGATATACAAAGAGATTTATATTGTGTCCAGACCTACTAACTCAATATCCATTCTGCAGTCCATTGATCATTCTGACTTTAAAGGCTTATTATTTAAGAAATACATTTTATAAAGTTATAGTTGCCATAGATAGGATGCCTCTGATAGATGAAGCAAAAAGTAAATTGAAAACCTTTAGGGAAGGATATACATTCTAGATGCCATTAAGAACATTTGTGATTCATTGGAGAAGGTCAAAATATCCTCCTTAATAAGAGCTTGGGCAAAGTTGATTCCAACCTTCATGAATGACATTGAGGGGTTCAAAACTTCAGTGGAGTAACTACAGAGGTACTGGAAATAGCCAGAGAACTCCAAGTGGAAACTGTAGAGGTGTGACTGAATTGTGAAACCTCATGATTTTATGAATGAGCAAAACAACAGTGGTTTGTTGAAATGGAAACTATTTCTGGTGAAGATGCTGTGAACACTGTTGAAAGGGCAACAAAGGATTCAGAAAACTACATAAACTTAGTTGATAAAGCAGCAGTCTGTTAATTGAAGACAATTAACTTCAATTTTGAAAGAAGTTCTACTTTGGGTAAAATGCTACCAAACAGCATGGCATACTACAGATAAATTTTTAGTGAAAGGAAGATTCCTAATGAATGGGGAAAACTTCATTTTTGTCTTATATTAAGAAATTGCCACAACCAACCAACTTCAGTAACCCTGTAGACCTGCACCCATTGACATCAAGGCAAGACCCTTCACAAGCAAAATAATTACAACTTGCTGAAGTCTCAAATAATCATTACTGTTGTTCAACCATAAAATATTTTTTAATTAAGGTAAGAATAATGTTTTTTAGATGTAATTCTATTGCACACTTTAAAGGCAACAGTATAATATAAGCAAAAATTAATTATGCTTTGGGAAACATTAAAAAAAAACTGTGACTCACTTTACTCAAGGGTCTCAACCCAAACCAGCCATATCTCTGAGGATGAGACAGTACAGACAAAATTCCTCTCTATACGATATTCTTTAGGAAGTTCACTTTTCTTGCTTTCATGAGTATTTTAGGACATGAACACTGAAGATTTCTTATTAAGTTCACAAGTTTACTTTGTGGTTATTACTGATAAAGATGTTAACAATGTTATTTTAAGAAGATACAATTCAGCAATCATACAGAAACATAAAATAGATTATGTCATCTGATTAGCCTTTACTGAAGGCTAGCTAAAACCAAATAAGATGTAATGACATTTCCCAGTAGCCACATTTTGAAGGGATGCAAAAAGGAACAGCAATAAAATCAAATCGAAATCACAGATACGGAGTAACAGTAAACACCTTAAGACTATTTCCCCTAGGACAAATAGGCTACTGGCTACTGAGCTAATTTCAATGTCTTTTTTCCTCCTTTTTTCAAAAATAGTGTGGTGAGGATGAGGCACTCTGCTTTTAAATATAATGTTGAATATCTCATTTCAAATTTTTAATTACAATATTTACTATCACTTGTGTAATTTCAGCTCATCCAAATAATAATCCTCCCCATTCAGATAATCCAAGGAAGTCATTCTCATTCAGTTACAAATTTTTCTATTTAATTTAAAAAATTATTATTTTCTATTCTAAATTTGCATGTGAAGTAAAAATGAAAACCTTAGCAGCAGCTAAAACACCAATGATATGAACTTAAGTTTGTAAATGATGAAAATAGAATCTGAGGTCATATAAGATATAACAAAAGGCAAAAAGAATAAGTGTCAGATTTCCCTGAGGTTTGAATCTTTTGTTTTATTTATCCACAATCAGGACTAGAAAGAGTTACTTAACATTTTCTAGTAATAAGTTTCTCAATTTAAAATATGCCAGTGATACCTATATTACTGGAGTTTTAAGGATTCATTAGTTCAAAAGTATTTATTAAGAATCTATTCTATACTTAGGATTGTTCTAGCTAATGGACATATAAAAAACAAACGTAGCCCTTAATGAGCTTATAGTCCAGTCCATTAAGAAAGGCAAATGTAAAATATAGACTAAACACACCACATAGTGCTCAGTATATACATAAAAGAATGTGGCTCAAGGAGTAGGGCACTGGCCCCATATACCAGGGGTGGTGGGTTCAAGCCCAGTCCCAGCCAAAACTGCAAAAAAAAAAAAAAAAAAAAAAAACAGAAGAAGTATCTACTTTGGTAGATTGGTTGTTTACTTTTAAAATGGCATTACGGAAAAGAGGTATCTTCCACCAATAACATTTAAAAAAGGCTGCATGAATTTAGCATACTACATCATAGCTTTACAAATAAAATGGTATTTAGTGTTATTACTGTAAACTTCACTTCAAAAGTTATAAGCTGGGGTCATGTCCAAAACTGTAACGTGAAGAGGCAGGCCATAGCATGAGATTTGGTAGAATATGGAAGAAAGCGAACTTGATGCCAAGATTTATATAAGGACTATTCAGGAAGAAAGAGGGCTATAGAAGCTTGTGTCAAAGCAAAGTTAGTGAGTAATAAGGACAAAGTGAAGGGATGGCAATTAAGAACAAGCAACATGGTTCAGAGTTTGGAGTGCCTTTGTACCACACAGTAACACACACACACCCCCCTTGAAAGGGAAAAGAAAGTTGTGTGTATGTGGGAGGCCAGCAAACATGCACACATGGAAAATTGCTCCCAACATACAATTTTCATTCATGTGCAACAGTGGAACTTCTGAGGAAGTAAGATTCAAGATTTTTAGCAAATGGAAAGTATAAATTGTCTCATAATAAGAATTGTCTCATAATAGGATGTCATTATTTTTGAATGTTAAGGTTCTTCAATTTAGGCCTGTGTTTTGGCATAGGGAAGATATATTGCTAAGAGGGCAGAGAGTATGCAGGAGCTTCACTCACTTGGGCCAACAGATCTGGATCATTTCACTTTGCAAAGAGAAACAAACTGACTTATTTTTTAAAATAACCTAGGAAAATCATGTTGATATAAATAATTATCTTTCTGAAGCCTGGAAGCAAACAAAGATCAAGTGAGAAAACATACTGTAATTTAGATTCCCAACTTAGTGTTCAAAAGCCAAATGTGTAATTGGTGATTGGTGCAGGAAAGAGATCAGGCCAATTACTTTTCCAAAGCCCAGACTTCGTTAATGACTGATTAATTTTTTTATGCTTAAAAAATTATATTTCACAGTTTGGATCAATTATCATGTAACTTTTTTATAAAAATAATATTTTATTCCAGTGTTGAACAAATAAATCAAAGTCTGTTTTAAGTAGTCTTTAAGTAGTCTAAATTAAAATCATATGTATCATCTAGCAAGTCTAAATTGTTTAAACAGAATCTATTAAAATAAGATTAAATAGTTACAGATTGAACAAAAAATGCATGCATATATATGTATATGCATATATATTTTTCAGTGCAATGCTGGGGTCAGGAATATTTTGTGTTGAGATGTAATAAGCTCAATCACCTGTTAGCAACGATATGCTTAGGTAAAACTATAAAATTTCAGTAAGAACTTTCAAACAACTTTTGTCTTCAGTAAACCTTCAAATGTTGGTTGGCCTATGGCTCAAAGGAGTAGGGCGCTAACACTATATGCCAGAGGTGGTGAGTTCAATCCCAGCTCCAGCCAAAAACTGTAAAAAAAAACCCAAACCAAACAACAACAACAAAAAACCTTCAAATGTTATTAGTTTTTGTTGTCATGGTGAGAGTGAGGGTTTTTTTTGGCCTTTTTACGTAGAGATATAATATGGTTGAGTTGTACAATGGTTGTTACCCTTAAACTAATTCGCTTATCTCCTTTGCTTTGTTTTCCTTCTGTGATGACTTATGCATAACATTCAGAATGAAGTTTTAGAGGATCCATTCCTGACTGTGAATAGTAGGGTTTTGGAAAATATTAAGAGGTTTAAGAGAGTCTACACACACACCCTGCTCCTACCCCCCCCAAAAAACATAGCTACAAATAGAGAATATTGTTCTTCATTTGATAAGTCCATGCAGATCTTAGCCATAGCTTTTTTGTTGGATTATTTTGAAAAATCTTGTAATTTAGATTATTGTTATTATTATTATTATCATTTAAAAATGTCTGCTTTTCTCTGATTGCCAGAACCAAATAAGATAAAAATAATCAATCTGTGATCCCTCATTGAATTACAGAACAGACAAGAGCTTTAAAATCTGTGTGTGATTCCACTTTAATGGAGGAATAAAAGCCTTAGTCTTGACTATGATAAAAAATAGTGATTTTTTTTTCTTTCTAAAAGTTGAGTCCTTGCTGTGTTGCCCAGGCTGATCTCAAACTCCTGGGCTCAAGAGATCTTCCTGCTTCAGCCTTTCAAAGTGTAAGGTTTATAGGTATAAGTCACTGTGCCTGGCCCTATAAAAATCTTTTTTTTTTTTTGTAGAATTTGGCCTATATCACTAATTTCTCAGGCACTCAGATTTAAAAACAAAATAATTTCTAGTATCAACATAGGTGAATTTGAAGCATTTTAAAATGGGAGTCCCTAGACAAGCGAGGCAAGGTTTGAGAGCCCTGCTAAAGGTAAGATGAGTAAAAATTAAAATGAACAAAGCGCACAGTCCATCAAATTTACTAAGTCCTTCTTTTATATTTGAAATTATAAGTTTAGGATCCCATTTACTGAAGCTATGTTCTATCATTAATTTTTCCCCCAATTTAGGATTGATGAAGAGGATCCCACATCCTAAATCTCTATTTATATTCTAAAAAGCTAAGGTATCTTTTCCAATAATAGATTTTATTTCTTTCAGTATAATCTAACCTTTTGCTTTTAATTAATATTCTTTATGATACATTAGCATTTGTGATAAAAATAGAGTAGGAAATGTGGTTTCAATTTCTGCTTTCCTATTTTTATGCCAACTTCATTCCTGCATTAATTTGGGCAGGTAGATACCTTTTATTTCTTAAGAAACATAGGTCTTTAGGTTTAGTGACTTTAAAGAGAACTGGGCTTCCCAGCCTCCTAACTATGATTCTCTGAAACCCTCTTTGTATTTGCTGCTTTCTTTAGGATTTTTAGCACATTTTTGTTGGTTTTGCACATAGGTGGTGCCATATACATAGGGGCTATTTTAAATATAACCATTACCTGGTATTTCCTATTAATATAAATTTTGAACAGTTTAAAAAATATATATAGCCAGGAAAAGAATTTCAAGCTTTAAACCCACATGAGCCCAGCTGGATTCAGCAGGGGCTAGTAAACAAGTCAGAGAAGGCCGTAGAATCTGTGCAATCTTCGGGAGCTTCAAGGTCTCAGAGTAAAGACGGTGTGTCTATGGGGCTGACAATGGGAAGATAGCTGTAAAAGACTATTTCTAAGTCTCTTGACTTTGAAGTCACTCTCCAGCCCTAGACAAAATTATTTCCACCTTGACATTTTGTCCCCAAAGTAAATTGTGAATGTGGAGAGATTAACTTGAAATTTCCTTTGTTTCAAGCATTATACACTTCTGAGTAGATAAAAATTTACCAACATTTCTTACAATTACCTGGGGACTCCATTGCTTTTCCCCACTATCTTCTTACCCTCTTTCAGAATCACTTTTTTTGATTTTTGTTTCTTTCCTGTAACAACGTTTTTAGCTATTGTCTACTTTCATCAGGATCTTGCTAAATATTTCGTGTTGAGATTTCAATGCAAATAACATACATGGCTGGTAACATTTTCCTCACACATACTCAGAAGGATAAAGTATGTGCGTTTACTGATAATGATAATACTGAAGCATTAACATTAGTAGCAGTTTATATTCTAAAATGTCATAACAAGTGATAATTATCATGTATCTACTGTGTGTCAGGCAATATGCTAAAAATAAATGTGTATGTTACTTATTTAACAAGGTAATAAAATACAGCAAGTGAAAGAGTCCCAATAGAGGGAGCAGGTGTGACATTCATCAAGGAGGTCTGGGGCCAGGAGTGAAGATTGGATTGTGTAGTGGAGAAATGAGAGTAGAGAAATAAAAAGAGCTTAAAATAAGTAGGGACTTAGACCATTGTAAGGTCAGAGCTTCACTATGAACAAGTGTAAAATGTTTGAAGCATTGAATGAAGAGTAGTGATGTGATGTAATGTATTTCTAAAGCAGTGGTTCTCAACCTGTGGGTCGTGACCCACAGGAACTGTATTAAAGGATTACAGCATTAGGAATGTTGAGAACCACTGTAAAGGGATATTATCTCTGCATGTGGAAAATAGATTATAAATACACATATGGAAATAAGGGGGCCATGTAGAAGAATACTAAAAAAAATCCCAGTAAGGGTTGAAGAAGGTTTGGACATGGGATATTGTGATATTTATGAAGAAATATGCTCATTTTCAAGTTGAATTTTTATTTGCTGTTGGCTTGAATGAAAATTCTGAGAGGAAGAGAGAAGATAAAAATTAATTTAAAATCATAAGCTGGAAGTCCTTGAAAAATGAAGTTGCCATTTACTGCAATGGGGAACACACTTGGAAAACAGGTTTAGGCAAATCAATAGTTCAATTTTTGACAAATTTAATGACTTTTTAAAAGTTAAATAATCTATTTTAGTACAAGATTTCTAGAAATAAGAGCCTGAAGTAAAAATGTATGTGAAAATGTGACTAAATATCTCAATCACAGAGAACTTTCGAGAAGTAGTCTAAAACAGAACACTGACAGGAAGTCCAAGAGGAGGAAGGAATAAGAATTTACCCATCAACTCCTGTCAGCCGTCATAGATTCACCTAAAGGGTCATAGTCCCCTACACCTCCAAATTTTGTATTTATAGGAACTAGTAACATATTGACACATGCATCAGCCACATTATAGAAGCCCTGGGTTAGAAAACAAGTACAGCACTAGGGGCAAGTGATAAAGCACAAGTCTGGCTATTTTCATGTGCAATTTATTTTTGCAGTCGTTGCCTGGATCAAGATCAAACTAACTTGGTGAGTGATGCAAAAGTAGAGAAATAATTGTCCAAATGTCCCTGAAACAGGTAAGGCTGATAGATATCATATGAGATGAAACAATAGAAGTATTTGTGAAATATCCAATGTAGACAACAAATAGGCAGTTAAGTGTATGAATTCAGGGGAATAGATCAACATAGGTAAATTTAAGACATAGCTTGTACATGAATATATTGATTTGACTACATAAATGCAGTCATTTCTGTATACTTAACACAGAAGAGAGAGGGAGATTTGTAGTAGATAATACAAAGTTTTAATTACTTTCAATTATAAATAAAGAGGTCATATGAATCACTGAAAATGGTAAAGAACCTCCAAAAGATCAAGAAAATAAAAAAAAAAGAAATATGTACATTTTAAGATGATCCTTTTCATATTCTTTTTGTGTAAATGTGGTATGTAGCATTATCAGTCTCAATGTTTGAACTAAATTTGAGTTTGTGGAGGTCTCTTCTATAAGAGAGAGGATGTGACCATAGTGGTTATTAAAGGCTTCTCTTTTGTGCTGATCTTCTGCTTACTTGTTCCATCTAATAGTGAAAATGAGTATTGAAGTCCCTAACATTTTTGTTCAATTGTCCCTCTCTCTCAATTCTATAATGTTTTGCTAATAGAATTTTAGGTTTTTTTGAATACATAGAATTGTTTTGTCTTCCTGAAATATTTACCTTCTTATCATTATGAAAAGATGTTCCTTGTCACTAGTAATATCTTCCATCTTAAAATCTATTTTGTTGAATATGGTATAACCATTGTCATTCATTTCTTTTTTCTTTTACTGACTGCATGCTATATAATTTTCATCCTTTGCTTTCAATTTATTTATTTTTGAATTTAATGCATGACTCTGGAGGGATCATATAGTTGGATCATAATTTTTAAAATTTATTCTGTGAATCTCTGCCTTTTGATTGCATATGATAGATTTACATTTATTTTGCTGTATGTTTTCATGCTTCTTGTTTCTATTTCTAGACTAAATGATAGTTTATTTCTATCATTTTCATGTTAAAGAAATATTTTGTAGATACCATATCAATTACCCTGAGTATTTTATTTTTACTGGTTTCTCTGGGTATTAGAATTAACATCTTAATTTTTAAAAGACCAGTTCAGATCAACACAAAATTTTGATAGTAAGCAAAATATGCTCCAATAACTCTGTTTTCTCTCCTCCATTTGTTTTGCTAATGCTGTACAAATAACCTGTTTATACACTACAATCCTCTCAACACTATCTTATAATTATTGGTTGTTAGTAGCTATTTTTTAAAGCAAAATCAGGAAAGGCTTTTCTATTTATCTTTGCTTGTAGTTACTTTAATGGTGCACTTTATTTCTTGTTATGAGTTTGAGTTATCATGGAGTTTTTCTTTTGTTGATTGTTTGTTTTCGTTTCAGCCTAAATAACTCATTTTAGCATTTATGTAGGGAAGGTCTGCAAGAAAGATATTCTCTTGGTTTCTGTTTACTTGGGAATGTCTTACGTTCTTCAGTTTTGAGAAAGAGTTTGTCTGGATATAGAATCCTCAGTTGACAGACTGAGATGCTTTAAGCAGATCACCCTATTGTCTTCTGATCTCCATGGTTTCTGATAAACACATAGCTGTTAATCTTAATGGGGAAATTCTTGAATGTAAAAAATCATTTTCTCTTGCTGCTTTCAAGATTTGTTTTCTATTTTCATCAGTTGAACTAAGATGTGTTAACATATTGATCCTGTTGGAGTTATTCTACTTTTACATTACTTCCTCTTTACACAGGGCTTCAAGGTTATCTATCAGTGGTGACAAAATGGAACTGCTTTCTTTTTTTTTTTTTATTGTTAAATCATAGCTGTGTAGAGTTTTTCCTGTACATGTGCAATTTCTGTTAGATACATAGGAACATAATAAAGTTTTCAAAGTCCTTTATGATTATCTAATTCTCCAGGCTCTTGTTTACCTCAACTTTAATCACAACCTTTGGCAGCTTTGATATTGCCCACATATTGCTTTTGTTTCACTAGTGCCCTGGGGAAAGGATTTTTTTATTATACTGACACTGAATCAAATATGAGTGCAATATCCATATTAATTAAAATATTAATTGCACTCTGAGAAGCATGATTCTAACATATCTCCAAACTAAGTCTATTCTTTCACTGTGATTCAAGGCTTCTGGCTAAAGGCCACTAGTTCTAAGTCAAAGCATTTTAGACCCTACTGTCTTATTGAGTCTCCATAATTTCTTTTGTATAGGTAATTTTTGGTATATTTTGTGACTTGGGTTAGTTTACAGAGTTCTGAAATGTTGGATTTTAGTGATTTTGTTCATAATTTTGTTATGAAATTATGAGAGAGTGAGTTTAGTTCTGTTTTTTTTAATGTTTATTTTTTTTTTTTTTTTGTGAGTTTAGTTCTGAATCCACCATTCAAAAAATAATATTGGAGCTTCATAACCTCTTCTCTACAGACCAGCTCACTAACAGCATGGACCAGAGGCAAGGGAAGGGGATGTGATGCAATGATGGTGGATGAGACGGATAAGTAGCCCACCTCTCCCAAGTCATCAGGTGAGAGGAAGGGGGCTCTGGATCTTTTCCCTACGTGGATTATTGGTGTGGACAGACAGCTGGAGACATGCAGCGAATTGGTGGATTGCTGTATATGAGGTATAATTTGAAACCATGGACTCTGTTATAGAGATTTTCCCTGCCTGGCCATGCTGGCCAACAGCTGGCCCCTCCCTCATGGACAACAGCAGTTTGCAATTCCTGGCAAAACCCAATTGATGAAAATTTATTCCTGAGCAGAGTTTGATGACCAGAAAGGGGTGCCGCACAGAGGGGCTAAGCAGCCTGATGGAAAATTGAAGGAAAGGGATCCCGCCCTGGAAACAGTCATTTTGAATCATCTGAAATGGCAGACACCTTCTCCCAGAACAACAGGAGTGATTAAATAGACCAGACCACTCCTGGTGGGGAATATTGGTGTGGACAGGCAGTTCAGGCATTGTGGTGAACTGGCAGGTGGCTGGAGTCAAAAGTCCAGATTCAAAAGGGAGACTCTGAGCCACAAAAACTGAGGAAAAGGTCTCCGTGCACGGCAGCGGTGGGAGATGGTGGGAACAAGCCCCTCCTCCACAGCCATTGCCAGTTTGCAGAAGAATGTGGGAGAAAAGGGGAAAGATTTGTGAAGCATGGACTCCTGCACCGAGTTGGGAGCTCAGATAGGAGTGCTGTCTGGAAAAGAGTAGCTGAGGTGAGATAACAATTAGGAAATAAAATTTTATAGAAACTCCAAAATGGCGATATTTACCATGGTAACAATGTAAGCTGTGAATCAGGTATAAGCCTGGGAACCACTCACAGGACCACCTGGTGTCCAGAAAGTATATTGTATTATAAATATATTCCTATGAAAGTTGACCCCTCCATCAGACATATAGATGTATATTTCTATATATATACAAGAAGAATATTTTTGTGGTTGGTGCCTTTTTTTTTTTTCTCTCTTTTTTTTTTTCTCATCATTTTCTTGGAGGAGCTACTGTTTTTTTTTTATTTTTTTTCTACTTTTAATTTTTTCTTTCTTCTTTTTTAACATTTTTATGAAGATCATTCTTTTTTTTTTTTTTTCTTTCCTCCTTTTCTCTTCCTCTTCTTCTCTTCTTACAGTTTCAGAGAGTGCTTGCATCAGATTTTTAGAGGTATTTTTTGTTTGTTTATTTCATCCCTTTGTTTTTTCAATTATTTTACGATTATCATTATTTTTATTGTAGGGTTTGTTTTTTTTTTTGTCTGTGTGTCTATGTGTTTCTGATTGTTCATGCATCTGTGGGCTTGTGTGATTGATAGCCTTTTTATCTGTTTATTTGCTCATTTGGTCTCAATGTGTTTGGTGTTTTGCTAAATCCTCAGTTTGGCTATTGTCCCTAACTTCAATTTTCACATTCAACAAGAACAAAGGGGAACAGGGGATGACGGCTGATTGGAGCCAGCTCTCAATAGAAGCTCCAGTCTGGAGGGAAAGATAATGACCAGAAAGGACCCAAATAAGCCAAAGGAGGGGAGCCAAGCAGAGAGATGAGATAGATAATTGTTCCTCTTTCCTGCTGAGGTAAGCTTCTACTCCAAAGAAACTACTTTCAGGTATAGATCTCATCACAAAGAGATTGTGTGACCGTCCCCTCCCCTAAAAGAGTTGCTTACTTACTGTGGGATCTCTACTGGTGAGCAATAAACTGAGGCCTTCCTTCCTCACCCCACTGAAAGGAATTGCTGGAAGTTGAGACTCCTTCTCAAGAAAGCCCCTGCTGTAAGTCTAGAAATTCCCTTGTCTGGCAAGAAATTTGAACAAATATTTTCCTTGCCACCTTGATCCTTCAGTCTACCCCCCAGCCCCCTGGCCTGGCAGTCTGGAAGTCCACCTCCTCCATATCCAGAATGTATGTATTTCTGGGCTAGGATTGGGCATTGCATAGACAGTGGCAGTACAGCTATGCTGTACCTGTGAATCCAGTAACTGCACAGAAAGACATAGAGAGAAAGGTGAATGACCTAGCCCCCCAAAAGAGTATCTCAGCAGCAGACAGAGGCTTGGGTTCCTGCACTGTGGGTGGAGGCTTGGAAACTGCTGAGGTGCATGAACCCAAGAGGAGGTATCTCATACCCAACTTCAGCATTAGTAGAGTGATCCTGCTGGGGTCTAACGTTGGAGAGTCATTTCCACAACTCTGTTGCCTGCCAGAGGGAACCAGACCTCACCCTATAGGGATTCCAGAGCTCCAGAACAGTTGCAACAAAGGTGCTGTAGCTGAGGGAGAAATTCTTTTGCTGTCTGGATATCCTCAGTTTTGGACTGAGCTCAAATGTAACTTTCTTCACCTACCATTGAGCACCTGAAGCAGGTGGACCTCAGTTTCCCCTGCTGCATGGTGGTAGACTGTGGTAACCATGAGGAGGAGGCAATGACCTCACTTTGACTCTGGCAGGCACATAGCCCTGGCACATTTGCTTATTGGACAGAACAGGGCCACAGAGACTGCGGGTGGGAATACTAGAGACTGAGATGATGAAAGTCTGATAGTAAAGGACAATCAAGCTGGTGTAAGGGGCATCAACCCCCAGCTCTAAACTGCCTACTGGATGGGCCTCTCTGAAGCCTCACAGCAACAAAGGTGCTCAAATCACACTTGAGCTGCCAATAGAACCCTAATATACAGTTGCTGGAGTCCTCTTGAACTCTCCAGCTAAAGAGTGGAGGCTGTCTGGGACAATTGGTCTAGAACTCTTGAACTGGACAAATTACCTGAGGACCCTTCAAGGTGGACTCTGGTTTTACTGTAGTGGGAAGGTTTGATTGTCCTCTTCAGATATTACTGGTGGGGGGTGGGATGTCCTAGTTGCTTGTATTTCATCAAAGCTGAGACTGCAACCTAGAGTTACTGATTCACTAGGATTGAACAGAGATCAGCTAAATACAAGACAGAGCCACCTACCCCCACTACACAAAGCAGGCCTCTAGAGTCACAGACTGTAGTACTGTACCAGTCCTTTGCAAAATTGTAGAGGAAAAGCTGCAGTCACTAGTCCCAGTTCCTAGGTGAAGGGCTGGTCAACCACAACTGTAGAAGTTTACAGTCCAATTTCATGATACCTGCTCATCCAACACTCCGCTAAACACTGAAAAACAATTACAGGACAGAATCAGTGGAAAAACTAGCAAAATGAATAAACAGAACAGTTCAACTCCCCCAAGGAATGACAAAACAGCCAATCCAGAGGATCCCATTCACAAACAGATAGCTGAGATGTCTGAAATCGAATTTAGAATTTGGATTGCAAACAAGATCAACAGAATGGAAGTAAAGATGGAGGTAGAAATTGTAGGATTAATTTATAAGATATCTCAAGAATTCAATGAATTCAAAAACAAAATCACCAAAGATTTAGACACATTGAGAAAAAAAGTTGCAGCCTTAAATGATATGAGAAATACAGTAGAATCCCCCAGTAACAGAATTGTACAGGCAGAAGAAAGGATTTTCGACATAAAAGACAAAGATTTTGAATGATCTCAAACATTCAAAGAGGAAGAGAAATGGAGAGCAAAAACAGATCATTCTCTCAGAGAGCTCTGGGATAACTCAAAGAAAACCAATATTCGCCTTATAGGGATTCTTGAAGGTGATGAAGTAGCGTCACAAGGCACAGAGGCCCTTCTTCATAAGATTATGAAAGAAAACTTTTCAGACATGACAAGAGATATTGAAATCCAGATAGCAGATAGTTTTAGAACCCCAGCACAACTCAATCCAAATAAGACATCCCCCAGATACATCATAATTAACTATACTAACGTTAATATGAAGGAGAAAATTATAAAAGCAACCAGACGTTAAAAAAAAAAAAAAAAACACACATTAACTTACAAGGGGAAAAATATTGAAATGACTGCTGATCTCTCTGCTGAAATCTTTCAAGCCAAAAGAGGTGGTCATTGACTTTTAATCTCCTAAAACAAAATAACTTTCAACACAAGATCCTGTACCCAGCTAAACTGAGTTTTATTTATGATGGAGAAATTAAATATTTTAATGGCATTCATATGTTGAAGAAATTTGCCATAACTAAACCAGCTCTTCAGGATATCCTCAAAACTATTCTCCATAATGGCCAGCACAACTCTCCACCACAAAAATAAACTTATTCTGAATCTTTTGATCAAATTTCAAATTCTACAGTGTCAAAAGGATTAAAAATGTCCACTGGTCTTTTGAAAAACTCAATACCCAAAAGTATACTAGGCCTATCAATATTCTCAATTAATGTGAATGGATTAAATTGTCCTCTAAAGAGGCACAGGCTGGCTGACTGGATACAAAAACTCAGACCAGATATCTTCTGCATACAAGAATCTCATCTTACCTTAAAAGATAAATATAGACTCAGGGTGAAGGAATGGTCATCCATATTCCAGGCAAATGGAAAACAGAAAAAAAGCAGGTGTTGCAATTTAATTTGCAGATACAATAAACTTTAAAACAACAAAAGTAAGGAAAGATAAGGAGGGTCATTACATATTTGTTAAGGGCAAGACTCAATATGATGAAATTTCAATTATTAATATTTATGCACCCAACCAAAATACACCTCAATTTATAAGAGAACTCTAATAGACATGAGCAACTTGATTTCCTCCAGGTCCATAGTAGTCAGAGATTTTAACACTGCTCTAGCAGTGATGGATAGATCCTCCAAGAAGAAGCTAAGGAAGAAAATTTTAGATTTAAATTTAAATATCCAACAATTGGATTTAACAGACATTTACAGAACATTTTATCTTAACAAAACTGAATAAACATTCTTCTCATCAGCTCATGGAACATACTCCAAAATTGATCACATCTTAGGTCACAAATCTAACCTCAGCAATTTTAAAAGAATAGAAATTATTCCTTGTATCTTCTCAGACCATCATGGAATAAAAGTAGAACTCAGTAACAAGAAGAACCTGCGTACTCATACAAAAACATGGAAACTGAATAACCTCATGCTGAATGATAGCTGGGTCATAGATGAGATTAAGAAGGAAATAAACAAATTTTTGGAACAAAATGACAATGAAGACACGAATTATCAGAACCTCTGGGATACCGCAAAGGCAGTCCTAAGAGGGAAATTTATAGCACTGCAAGCCTTCCTCAAGAGCACAGAAAGAGAGGATGTTAACAACTTAATGGGACATCGCAAGCAATTGGAAAAGGAAGAACACTAGTTGTTTTTATATAGTTGACCAGGAGCCCCATGGCAGTGGCCAAGATAGTCACAAACAGATAAGATGAGGTCCATGGAAAAATATTCTTTGCTGCCTTTTTTCTTGCTCTCCTCCTTCTGGGTGCTGACCAAAGGACAAAAACCATAAGCCATCTAAAAATTTCGTGTAGTGAATGCATAGTTAAATATATCAGTGTGTGAGCACTAGCAACGAGTCAAGATAAAAATTCCTGAAACAGCTCATCATGTAAAGGTAACTATCCTTTTGCTGAAATCCTGACCTCTGATTCTGCTGCTCTTGTTTACAATGGCCCTGTAACTACCTGACATTTGCAAGTAACATGATCAATGTTTGACCTTGCTCTCGGTCCTGGCTTTGCTGTTTTAAGGTGGTTCTCTCTGTGTAGCCTTTTGGTCTTCTCTGCAGGAGCAGCCGGGATGTCATTCTGGTGGTCCTGCTTGCTTTCATGCTCCTGCTGGGGTCTCAGCTGTGTCAGGATGCTTCTCCTTGTCCCTTAGGAAGCCCAGTATGGAGCTGGAAGCATTGTTATTATACTTTCTTTCTGCTTGATTCATGGGAGATAAGGCAAAAGGTGCCTTACATAACATACAACAAGGGTACAGATTATTTTGGGATCCTCCAAATTGATCCATACTCGAGGACGTGAGGAAGCATCCTTAGCTTTTTAATAGGGGACAACATTTCTGGAAAGAAAATCTCCCCAGAGATACTGAATACTGACTGTTTCTCGTATAGCTAAAGACTAATAAATGTTTACTGTGTACAAAGCATGCATTATTTGGTCATATCAACTTCTGACACTGTGGCCAGTGCTATTTGTTACCCCAATTTACATGTCGGAGGAAAGTGAGAATGAAGAGCTTAAAGAATATAACCAAAGTCAAATAACTGGTAAAAAAGCAAGGCATAGGTCTGACATCACAGCCAGCTTTTTACTCAGTATGATCTTCTGCCTCTGATCTGGTCATAATTAAATGCGATTTTATGTTCAGGCCACATAGCATAGTTCATGGCACATTCCATGAAAGGGGTTTGCAGACTTTTTCTGTGAAGGATTAGGTAGCATGTTAGTCTTTGTGGGCCACACGGTGTCTATTGCAACTACCCATGGTGCAAAATCAGCCACAGATGATGATAAATAAATGAGGCATCGCAGCATTCCAATGAAACTTCATTCACAGAGACGATTACTGGTACACATCAAAGGAAACAATCAACAGAGTAAAAAAAGCAGCCTACAGAATGGGGGAAAAATATTGTAATATTGTAATCATGTATCTGATAAGAGGTTAATATTCAGAATTTATAAGGAACTTTCACAACTCAACAAGAACAACAAAAACTCACAAATGATCCAATTAAATAGTGTGTAAAGGACTCAGATAGTTTTCCAAAAAAGGTATACAAATGACCAGTGGACACGTGAGACGATGCTCAACATCACTAATCATTAGAGAAATGCAAATCAAAACCACAATGAGCTATCATCTCACACTCATTAGAATGGCCACTGTCAAAATAACAGAAAAGAACTAGGATTGGTAAGACTATCTTAAAATTGGGGACTTGGGTTAGTAGGAATGTAAAATCGTGCAGCCCTTATGGAAACAGTATTAAGGTTTCTCACTAAATTAAACTGAGAATTACTGTGTTACCCAACATTCCCACTTCAAGGTAGATATCTAAAATTATTTAGAGTCTTGACATACTCGTGCAACCATGTTCATTGCAGCATTATTCACAATAGCTAAGAGATAGTAACAACTCACATGTCCACTAACAGATGAATGGCTAATGACAATGGAATATCATTCAACATTTGAAAAGAAGGCAATCCCACCACATGCTATGACACAGATAAACCTTCAGAGCATTATGCTAAACAAACCAATCACATAAGGAAAATTAGGCATGATTCCCATGCATGTGGAGTATCTATAGTAGTCAAAATCACAGAAAACAGACATTTGATATTTTCCATGTCAAAATCATCGAAACAGAAAGAGAAGTGGCTGCCAAAGGCTAGGGATTAATGTTTACTGGGTATATAGTTTCAGTTTTGTGAGATGAAACCTTATAAGAGATCTGTTCCACAACAGCTTAAATATTCACTGCTGAACTGTGGACTCAAAAATGCTTAAGACTGTAAACGTAATTTGTGATTTTTACCACAATAAAAAAAAAATCTGGGCTATAGTTTGTGACTCTCTGTTTTAAATAGGAAAAAAATGTAAGCTTTTGACATGGAGATTGTTATTTTTATTCTTAGTATTTTCCTGTTTGAGCTGTAAATGTTTTCCTTAACCCCAGAGGTGCTATAGTTGGCAACCATTACTAGGACGTGTCTTTCTTAGCTACAATACATGGATAGTGTAAAAATGTACCAACAGCTCTGACGATTTGGGTAAATTCAGACAGTTGAAAATAGTGTCCTAACTGGAGGATGAGGTAGTTTAATGGTAGTAAATTCTGCCATCTTCAAATGCCGTCATAATCAGTGCCTATAAGATGAAAAAAGAAGAACATGGGTGTTTACCAGGGCCGGTTATAGCTCATTAAACCTTAGTGTTTGCTGAATAATTTTTTCCACAGTGTCTAAATACGTGTATCAAATTTTACTTGGGAATTGCATGACCAGATGGACTTTTCCATAGCTCTAGCTTTTGGAATGGCAAAAAAAATTAAAAACACTGCTTTCTAATGCAAGGCTTTATAGAACTGTGTGTGCACTCTGGCTGTTTCAGTCTGGTCACCTCCCCAATAACACTTCAGCGACTCCAATATGCCGTCTGAACTGAAATAGGCCATATGGTCAACTACCTGGCTTAAAGAAAAGTCTTTGTAGAACAGAGCAATAGACTCTTTTAGAAATTGTCCAATCTCATTGTACAGCTTTGAGTACCAAGACCTAAAGAGGGTTAGAGGATTGTCCATGGTTTCACAGCTAGTTGAGAGCATAACCAAAAACTAGATCTCGATTTTCCTAATTTCCACACCACTATTCTTTTTCCCTCATTTTTTAAATTAAGGTTTAATTTGCATATAATAAAATTTACCATTTATAGTGCACAGTTGTGCGAGTACTGATGAATGCACATCATTGTGTAATTACCACCACAGTCAAGAATGAAAAAGTTTCCTTGCTTTGCAAAATCAGCTGCTGGCATCCCTTTATTGTCAGGCCCTCCTATTACAAGCAACCTCTTGCAACCCCTGGTGTTTTCTATCCCTACACTTGTTCCTTTTCTAGAGCATCATATAAATGAGATCGTATAGCCTGGTTTCTTTACTCACGGAAATGCACTGAGACTTACAAAGCTGTGGCCTGTATCACCAGTCCATTCACTATCATTGCTGAGTTTTCCATCAAACATATAAACCACAGTTTGCATATCATTCCTTAGGTGAGGCACATTGGTGTTGTTTGCAGTTTTGTTGAACCCTAATAAAGCTACTCGAAACATTCACATATAAGTTTTTGTGTGAACACGGGTTTTCATTTTACTGAGAAAGTATCAAGAAGTGAAATTGCTGATTTGTATCAGAAATATATATTTGACCTTACAAGAAACTGCCAGGTCAGTATTCTTAAGATGATAAAAGCAGAAAAACAAGATTGGAGACCAGCTTTATTTAGTACATGTAGAAATACTGAAAGGTTTCCTGAAAGATCACTGCTTCTTTGTAAAAGTCCTATCGGACTCCCCCAGGAGCCTCCGCTGTCTTGAGGGGCCCCTGATTTCCCGAGAGTCTCTGTAAACTATCTCAAAATAAGTCCAGGTCCAATTTATTTGTATTTACTGTAACATCACTTATTCAATAATACTTTTCTCAGCATCTCTTTTCTGAGCAATAGAATATGTCTCTGTACATTGTCATTAGGAAATGCTTCCTTTTGTCTCTTTTCTGAGGAAGAAATCTAATATATCCTGCTCCTGAGATAGACAATACAAGCCATTTGGTTCCCTGTTATGCACACATGAAGTGTACCAGGTGGCTCCGTGGCTAGTCAGTCCCGAATTATGCTATTTGAATGTCCAGGCTCCACCACATCTTTTATTTAGTTAGGCTCCAGTGTTACAAATCTGACATTCACATCTTAGTTTTCTGCCTTAACCTGGGAAAGCAGGAGCTTCCCCCCCCCCCCCCCCCGACCCACATGACTGTGACTGCCTTAGTTCTCCTTTCCAATGGCTCCTCTCAGTCTGGTGGCAAATTGGCTTCTTCTCCTACTTGCCAAATGTTGATGCCTCTGGCAATGGGGCTTCTTGGTTGTTCACATTTTTCATGCTCTTTGGAGAATTTCACCTACTCCATCCTTGCTTTAGCTACTTCACAATGACTCTCATTTACACTTTAGATGGCTTTGAAGCGTCAGATCCTAAAGGATGTGAGCCCCTGAATTTTCCATTAACATCTTTCTTTCTTGTTGTTGTTCTTTTTGCTTTCTTTCTGACATGGGGTCTCACTGTCACCCAGACTGCAGTGCAGTGGCACAATCACAGCGGCCTCAAACTCCTGGGATCAAGCCATCTTCCTGGGCTCAGCCTCTGGAGTTGCTTCCATGACAGGTGTGTTCCACCATCCGCAGCTAATTTTTAGCTTTTTGTTTTTTGTAGAGATGGGATATTGCTGTGTTTCCCAGGCTGGTGTTGAACTCTTGGCCTCAAGTGATCCCCGCAAAGTGCCCGGATTACAAGTGTGAGCTACTACGCCCCACTTTCAAATTTAACCCTGTTGTCATTGCCACCATCTCCCTGGTCTGTTTTTCCTGCTGTGTTTCTTCTCAAGGTTAATGCCACGGGTGCTCTTTACATCACTCGATGCAGAAAGTAGGATCAGAGTCACTTGCGATTACTCCATTTTCCTTGCCATTCACATGGTAACCACATCCTCAGAGTTCTGCTTGTAAAGGGGATTTCCTAGCTTTTCCTGCCTGTAATGTGAATCCACCCTCTCCAGCTCCTTCCCAGTCTGTCTGGATAACCTCTAGCTGCCAGCTGGCCTGGAGTCTCTGCCTAGCTCCCTCAATTCTTTCTCAGTTAACTTCCTACTTCTATTTGCCAGAGTTAAATAGATTTCTGATAATATTATTTCCATCCTTAAAATATTTGATTTAAAATATACTTACAGCACAAAATCCAAACTTCTTAGCATCCCATAGAAAGCCATTCTAGATATTTCATAGATGTATTAACTTTGGGCAAGGTGTTTATCAGAAATTAAGATGCCTTAGTTATAAAAATGAGAAAAGGATCTACTTCACGGGATTATTATGAATATGACATTATAAAACTTGTGGAAGGACCTAGCCTTGATGAGATATCACCTCTTCTGAGAAGCCTGACCTTTCAGGCAAAACTGACATTCCCCTGTTGCATTACTAAGCACTTTGTTCAAATGAATAATTCTATATTCATCATACAGTATTTGTTCCCTCATCACGGGACAAAAAGGAGCACCCATCGGATGTACGTATACTGTTAGATGCACAGAAGCACAGTGAAGGCCCAGACTGGAACTTAGCCTCACCTAAGGGAATAGGTGGGATAAGGAAGACTTGCCAGTGTTATAATACATGAACTAATTTTGGAGGATAACAGTTTGACAGGTGCACGAAGCAGAAAGAGGATCCTATAAAGTTGTGGTGATGCTGTGTTTCCCTCATAGATGATGAGCAAACCTCAGTTTTCTTCTCATTTTGCTGTTCCCCCTAATGCTCAACAAAAAGTGGATTCTCTGTATGCTTTTGCTAATGTAGATTTAATTTTTTTTTTTCTCTCATTCATTTGTTGTGCTTTTCTTTTCTTAACTCCTTGTTTTCCTCTTAGTCTCTTCAAAGCAGTGAATGCAATGTCATTTATTTTATGGATTCATAAGAAAATAAGCATAGCATCTTGGATCATCTTTTTCCATAAACAGTGTCACTTATAATCTTTGTTTTCTTTTTTAAAGAATCTCTTTATTCCCTTGTAACCTTTTATATTTGACTTGACCAGTATTGACAATGGCATAGGTTCTTAAATATATAAACCATTTGCCTGCTTTGAGTTGTGTTGTCTATTATTTTTAATCCTGAAGTATTCTCCTAAGAGACACTCTCAAGTAAGTGTAAAGTGAATTTTCTCCTGTGATCTATGAGTTCAGAGGTCATCATGAAAAAGGATGTTGGACTAATAAACTCCTAGGATTTTGTGCAGATCATTCTTCTGTGATAGGGTCTTTCGTTACTACTTTATTTGATTATGATCTGCCAACCACATACCCCTTGCCAATTTCTCCCATGATAGCATATCTACATTTCAAAATCTTCACACCTATTACAAAAATGTTGTGACCAGGAGGTTTTCTAATTTTATTAAATCTTTAAGCCAGTGATTTTCAACTCGTGTGCCATGAAAGGATCTTAGGTGTGCCATGAAAATTTTAAAGATCATTAATTACATTGTTTTCAAAAAGAAGTTCAAAGCACGTTAAGTATATTCTTCTCTTTTTTTTTATCAACATAATTTAAGTGTGCCATGGAAGTTGAACTATAGGTTCAAGTGTTCCATGAGATTAAAAAAAAAAAGGTTGAAAACACTGTTGTAAACCATCAGAAAAATTCTCTTGAGTATGAACTTTATATTTAAAGGCCTAAACAAAGACTTTATTGGGGGGGATTATTACTAGTTTATCAGTAGGGGTAAAAATTATGACATATGTCCTAGTTAACATCCACTCCTATTTCATTTTCATTCTGGGAATCCATTAGGGTCAGTTAATTCAAGCAGGTTTTTTTTTTTTTTTGAAGTATTTTTCTTCATGGCAGAAAAACATCTGCCTCATGGTCCCTCTAGCATATGGGAGAAGTGTCCACACATCGTCTTTCTAATGTGGACTTGTCTATCAAAAATCCTTATCCCTGCTTCTGTACAACTCAATATTCTATGTCATTCTTGGCATGATGAGGGAACTTTTAGGGAACTCTAAAGACCTACAGACCTATGTTTGCCTCTGCAGAACTCATCAGCCCCAAATGCATTGACTTTTGCATTTACATGTCCTAGAGGAAAGAATATATTTGACATCTCCTATTTGGACAGTTTATGATGGTCATTGGATATCATTGGTACATCACCTTGACCTTGTGGTTTGACTATGGATTTGAACATCTTAAATGATTTATGTTGCTTTGAAGAAAGATGAATTATGAGTTTTCCACAATTGATATTGGTTTCTTTCTTGGGGTAAGTATAGTCCCTGCAATCTGGTCTCTGTGATATTCAAAAGTCCTATGGGCTATTTAGAAAGAAAGTTGCCTCAGGACAATGATACCATGGATGAGATGAGAAGAAATTAAAGCCATTTTCAGAGAAACACCAAGCTACTCTGGCTTTTCTAAGAAGAAATAGATAAATTTACCAAATATACCAGCTATGTCCTTTTAAGATTTCTGTTCTTAGTAATATATTTCACCTAATTTCTCTGTGGCCTTTTCTTTGGAGCCACCAGTTCTCAGTGTCTATCATAAAGCTCTATATAGTATAGATGTTCAAGCCTCCCACTGCATCAGAGTTTCTACATGCCAGCTCCAGAGGGCATCCATATATAGACTACACTAGGTATGGACTCTAAAGTTGTGTAGTGCCTTGGGCCACTGCCAAGAATAAAGTCTTCTTTTGTGAAATAATTTCTCCATTCTTAGTATCTCCTTTTCTTTTGTTTATCTTTTTATCATGCGAATTATATGTTCATTAAAGTTTTTTTAATTTATTAAGAACCTCCCCTGTGCCAACCCTATCTTTAAGGATATTGGGGTAAATATGACAGAGCTTATCCTTGAAGTCAAGTGAAGAAGACATACACAGAAAGTGTTATAGCACAGAAAGGCATGAGGAGTGACAGAAGTAAGTATAGATCTTTGTAGAATTGTGTAGGAAGTTTATCTATCTGATCCAGAAGAAATATGCCAGCAAGAGTGACCTCCAGACTGAGCCACCTATTCTAGTTAGCAAAGTGTGTCTATTTCTCTTTAGTTGTGCAAAAAATATAAACTTGCCAAGGTGATAAGAGTTTTAGGGAAGTACAGCATGTTGTAAAAGTATACTTACTGTTAATCCATGTATTTCCTGAGCTCTTGCTATGTGTCAGACCTTTACTGGGTTTCAGTAAAATATAGTAAGCAAGATAGTTGTGGTTCTCATACACATGGATTTTATATTTTAATGGGGAAAATATTCACCAAGAAGGAGCCATAGTAACATGGAGAATGATAGGAAAGGATGTGTTAATTATGTTTTGGGAAGAGAGGAAACAGACTTTTCTAGCTCCAAGGAATCAGGAGAATTCCCTCAAGGAGCTGAGATCCAAAAGAGGAGTTAGCCAGGACAGGTGATGCTTGGGGACTATAGAAAGAAAAATGTTCCAGATGGAAGAACAGACTACTCTGAGGCTGTATTAGGGTACTTTGGGGAAACCAAACCAAAGTGTATATTTAGATATATAAGAGGAGATTTATTATGGGCATTGGCTCATGAGAAATCCCACAATCTGCCATTTATTAACTGAAGAACCAGCAAATCTGGTAGTGTAATTCAGTCCAAATCTGAAGGCCTGAGATTAAGAGGAACCACTAATGTAAGTCACCAAGTCCAGAAGCCCAAGAACTGGTAGCTCCAATACCCAAGAGCAAAAGGAGATGAATGTCCCAGCTCAAGAAGAGAAAGAGAACTTGTCCTTTCTCCACCTATTTGTTCTATTCTTGCCCTAAACAGATAGGATAAGGGAGCTCACCTGCCCGGTGAGGACAGATCTTCCGTACTGACTATGTTGATTCAGAGG
Source organism: Loris lydekkerianus (assembly GCA_963574355.1). NCBI lineage: Eukaryota > Metazoa > Chordata > Mammalia > Primates > Lorisidae > Loris > Loris lydekkerianus. The sequence goes on from CAUYPK010038559.1 coordinate 48,253, forward strand.
CTACTCTCCCTTCTAGAAACACTTAAAAATAATGTTCTCTTATCTCAGGCAAGTTGACTATTATAGAGTCCAAGGTTGAAGAGGAAGTTTAGTGCCTTTCAGGAATAGAGGGGAGGCTAGTATAGCTAGAGGGTCAGGAGTTAAAAGGGAGGGGAGATGGCAGGAAGTGAGGTTGGAAAGGTAAGAAAAGAGACTAGGTGGTGAAGTGTGAATGTCTTTTTGTTTGTGGTTCTTAAGGGATCTATAATTTATTCTGGGACAGTGGGGACTACTAGAGAGTTTCAAATTAGAGACAATTCTAATCAGATTTGTATAACAAAAGATGAGATGTGTGGTGGCTCATGCCTTTAATCCTAGTACTGTGGGAGACTGATTTGGTATATTACTTAAGCTCAGGAGTTTGAGACCAGCATGAGCAAAAGTGAGACCCCCATCTCTATTAAAAATAGAAAAATAACTAGGAAAACATGGTAGTACCCATTGGTAGACCCAGCTCCTTGGGAGCCTGAGGCAAGAGGATCACTTAAGCCTAAGAATTTGAAGTTGCTGTGAGCTATGGTGACACCATGGCACTCTACCCAGGTCAACAGAGTGAGACTATGTATCAAAAAGACAAATTAAAAAAAAAAAAAAAAAAAAAAAAGTTTGCACTGTAAAAGGAGAGGAGAGACAGGAGGCCAGATATATCCAGGTACGAGGCTGTTGTTGCATTAATCTATGCAGGAGATGATGACAGCATGGATAAGAGTGGCAGCAAATGGAGATGGAGAGAGGTGAACTCAGGGTACTGGGCAATGTGTGGCAATAGGTTGAGTAACAGTAAAGAAGAGAGTTGTAAATTTTCAACTTTCACTCGTCTTCACCACATTTTCCTCTTTCAAATATAAGACCACCTTTCACCAGAATTTTTCGGTTCTACTTCCTCAAAATGTAGATTCCTAAACTCTACTCTGGACTTGCCGAATTAGGCTCTCAGAGCCAAGCATGGGTATTTTTCACAATTTCACCATAAATGACTCTTATGCATGTGAAGACATGAGGGCCACTGCCCTGCACCATCTAGATTCAGAACATAGTATACCAGGCACATACTAGGCTTTCAGTAGCATCAGATTAAAACTCCCTTTGGCCTTGAGTTGGCTTGTCATAACCAGGTAACTTCAGAGCAAGGCTTCAATCCTTGGGGTGCCTGAAGGTATTCTATGTGAAAGCCTAAATTGTGATGGAGTCCTTCCAGCACTTTCACCTAAGCTTGTAGGTGATGTCTTCAAGATCTATGAAAGTGGCACACTCTCCACATGTGATAACCCCCCATAGTTCTCAGGAAAAAAAATGCTGAAATCCCACCTTCTATTTCCCAGATAACATGAAACAAGTTCTCTTAGGCAGCCCCAAAGGGCAATAAACAAGGTACTTTCCACAGAGACTACCATTTCCTGTGCTTGGTAGGTATAAGGACAAAGTTGTCATGGTAGACCTGTAAATATAGAAAAGGGGAAGAAGATTAAGAAAGACAGTTTCTTCATTTCTACAAAGAACAATTTGGTGATTCATATTTGAAACTATCCATGTTTCACAAGGTTAGAAAGCAGTTATCAAAATCATTAATATCTAATATTAACACTAGATACTGTTTTTTATTTCTAGACAAAGGTATAGGCTATCCAATCTTTAGTTTATTACCAATAAACGTCTGGAGCTAATATTGATGGTGCACCTATTTACAAATTTGGCATTTTAAATTCTATTTAATCCCCCACAATAGTTTTGCAAAATAGATATCATGAGTCCTCTTCTAAGATAAAGAATCTGATACCCAGAGAGCTGCAATGCCTGCCAACTTCAAACAGATAAAAAGTGGATTCCTCAGAGAAATAGAACCAATAGGATGTGTGTGAGTTTGTGTGTGTGTGCATGTATAGAGAGAGACAGAGACACTGATATATTATAAAGAGTTCAAACAATTATGGAGATTGAGAAGTCCCAAGATCTGCAGTCAGCATGCTGGAGACCCAGAAAAGCTAACAGTAATTCCAGTTCAAGTGCAAAGGCCTGAGCACCAGGAGAATATGATGCAAGTACCATCTAAGCTGGCATGTCCTAAACTTAAAGAAGTGTCGATGTTTCAGTTCAGGTGTTAAGGCAGGCACAAAACAATGTCCCAGCTGAAGGCAGTAAGGCAAGAGGAATTCCCTCTTGCTCACAGGAGGGTTAGCCTTTTTCTTTTATTCAGGCCTTCAACTGATTGGACAAGTTCCTGGCACATTGGGGAGGCCAATCTACTTTAATCTGTGTACCAATTCAAATGTTAGTCTTGTCCAAAAATACCCTTACAGATATACCAGAATAATATTTGACCAAATATCTGGGCACCCTGTGGTTCAGTCAAGTTGACACATAAAATTAACTGTCACAGTGGGTAAGATGGCAGATTGCCTCCAAAACCAATGATATTTCCTCTCCCCCTATCTACCTGCTGTGAAATAGCTCTTATTTGAAAGACATGTCTTTGTCTGTTACCAAAACCCTTTGGCTAAGATGCCTCCTGCATACCTGAGCTGTTGGGGCATTAAGAAATCAAATTTGTTTATTTTCCAACTAAACATCATAATGAAGCAGAGATTTCAGCCTAGCATTTCCTGATGTCCCAATGTCCTGAGTAATCTTAATCTTGTTAGATCAATGATGTGAAATTTTGTTAGTTGCCATTTTAATTGATTTAATTAAAATTGATTTGGCATAAATGAGCACACAGAAAATTATTAACCGTGACCTCAAGGGTTTCAAGTATCTGCTATGTAAGAGGTGATGTAGCTTCGAGTTATACATCTGAAAATTCATGCTTTCCAAGTTATATCAGAGAAACAAAACTGACATTTAGAACTAAAATCTGTTAAACATTGTTGGGCGTAATGTTTGGAGATTTTGAAAGTCTGTAAGAAGTATTTGTGCTTTCCAGTTCACCCCATTTCTATCATTTGGTTGGTCATAATTATTCACATTTACTGTAAACTGCCTATGTGGGTATTGATCCTCATGTTTATGTATCAGGAAATTTGACTTTTCTTTTGTCATTTGTGTCCCTAAGATTCAGACCATACCACAGACAGAAGGAAGAGATGAAATAATAGAATAAATATCATTGACTTAAAATCATGTTATAATTTTTTAAATTAATTCTCTCTTGAGACCTGGATATTTCTTTTGTTTCACAAAAAGTTTTACTATAATAATTTTGACCTAACAGGATTTGACATGTATTAAAGCATGAATACTTGGTCTCTAATTTTCTTTCTATTTTTTAAAAGTTTGAGGATGCATTGTCTCTGTGCATTTTTAAAAGTTTGAGGATGCATTGTCTCTTCCTTTTCTTCTCCCTTTCTCTCCGTTTTCTCTTTCCTTTCCTTCCCTTCACCCACCTCTGCCCCCCATCCCATGCCATGTACTCCCTCAATGAAGATTTGTCTCAGCTCAGGGAAGAGCTATTAGAGATTTATTAATTAAAAACTATCTTCTGCTTCTTTGTCAGGAACAATCATATGTTTTAGAGCTGATTTTTCTGCCTTAATTAAATGAAAATGTCACTCCATCAGATGAATTCATTTATATTTATTTATCCAGTTCTCCAGGCTTGAATTTCTTAGTAGGGACTGGGGCTGTCTGCATTCGCTTGCAGAATGAACTGAAAAAATGTCAGTTACATCTGTTTAAAAGACTCACACATGATTACTCCACCCTGTAGAAAAATTATATAAACAAAGCTGTGATTAACACATGTATAAATGGTTGTTTTCTCATATAGATGTTATCCTGGCACATATAGGGATAGATATTTGATTATGTTTCTGCACACACATACACCTGTGTGTGCTAGAGTAGGGAAGTAATACCCATCATTACAGTCCCTTAGGACTTTAAGAAAGTGTCAAAGGCAATATTTTAACCACCTGTGTGTTTTTATTTGCCTCTTCAAAATGCTAATTAGCAGTGCAAAGTTTAAATTCTACCCAATCTTTCCCTTCAATATTTTTAAAGGATTACTTAGTATAGTCTATGTATCCAACGTCATAATAAGTGCTTAAAGAGTTTAAAATGAAACAAATATACTTATTCACTCATTTAACTTTTATTGAGTACCTACTATATAATCAGATGAACTATTGGGGGTCAGTCATGAATAATGCAGTCTGAGTCATGCTCTTATAGAGTGTATGGTGCCTGGCACATAGTAGGTACTTGGCAAGATGAAGGAGCAAATAAATAAATGAATCTTGCAAGAGAAATAGACAGTAAGCTAATAATTATTAAGTTATTCATTTCATTAGGTCCTTAAAGAAGGGTATAGGAACTTCAGGGGTTGTATAGTGGAAATCAGCAAAGCCAAGAGTCGGAGAACAGAGGTCAAGGAGAGCATTCCCAAAGAAGAAATAGCAGTGGCTAAAACATTTTACTTCAGAAAATAGAAGAGTTGGCAGGTGTTTGAGGTGGTACTAGAGAAATATGCCAAAGCTAAACCACCAAAACACTTTGGGCCACATTCAACATTTGTACATTAATCCTAAAACTTTAGGATTTTGAGGAGAGAAGTGACATGATCAAGTTTCATTTTAAGATGACAACTCTGCTCAGTGGAGAATATATAGTATATTGGAGAGGAGGAAGCTTATGCTATTTTCTTTATTTTTTAATTGTTAAATCATAGCTGTGTACATTTGTGCAATCAAGGGGTACCATGTTCTGGTTTCATATACAATCTGAAATATTCTTATCAAACTGTTCAACGTAGCCTTCATGGCATTTTCTTAGTTATTGTATGTAGACATTTGTATTCTGCATTTAGTAGGTTTCGCCTGTACCCATTCTAAGATGCACCGTAGGTGTGGCCCCACCCATTACCCTCCCTCCACCCTGATTCTCCCTTCCCTTCCCCTCCCTTGGCCCTTTCCCCATATTCTTGTGCTATAGTTGGGTTATAGCCTTCATATGAAAGCTATAAATTAGCTTCATAGTAGGGCTGAGTACATTGGATACTTTTTCTTCCATTCTTGAGATATTTTGCTACGAATATTTTCTATGCCTATTGTAACAAATCACAAAAACTTAATGGCTTCAAACAACACAAATTCTTTTATAGCTCTGGAGGTCAGAAGTCTGAAACAGATCTCCCTGAGCTAAAACCATGATGTCAACAGCACTGTGTTCCTTTCGGGCTCTGGAAGAGAATCTGTTTTGTTCTCCCTCAATTCTTGAGGCCACCCATATTCTTTAGGTAGTGGCCTCCTTCTCCCTCTTCAAATGTAACAAAGTCAGACCAGCTCCTTTTCAGGCTGCCATCTCTCTGGTTCTCCCTCTTCTGCCTCCTTGTACCTCTTAGAAGGACACTGTGCACAGAATACACTGGACCCACCTAAATAACCCAGGCTAATCTCTCCATCTCTAGATCAGCTGATCAGCAGCCTTAATTCCATATACAACCTTGATTTCCCTCTTGCCACATAACCTAACATATGCCTGGGATGTGGAGATTAGAAATGGGCACTGATGCCCACTTGGAGTGCCTACACTTTGATTTAGACTTTCTGCTCATCTCACAACTACAGATGTGAACTTAATCGTCCACCCTTTGTGGCAGAATCCCTGTGGTACCCAGAGCAGCTCTGTGATACACACGCTGCCATTTTTTCTCCTATGGAACAAGTAGAATTAGCTTACTTTTGATTCCACCTGTTCTATTTTTTTTTTAACCATAACTACTCTAGATATAGAGCTGGGTTTAAAGGGCTGCAAACATGAGTTTCCAACAACTTAAGGAATTACTCCATACAGGTGACCCAGTCTTAACCTTCAATCACCCTTTTGTTTTCTTCTCTATAACAATAGAGCCAAAGTTATGATGGCTCAGCGATTTCCACTGTGAGAAGCAGTTGTACTGGGAGTCAGTGGTCTCTTGAGTTAACTAGGCCTTGAAGTCAGGAGCTGCCAGAACTTTTGTTTCCTCATCCTTAAAATAGCTCCTGATAGACAGTAAGTGCTATAACAGTGAAGACAATTGAAATCGTTCTCATTTAGCCCCCAGGGGGCCCATCCTATTCAAGCCCTGAACTAAGAAAGAAAAAGTTGAGAATGAATTGATGGCTTTGACTGGCTGAAATCCCAGTGCCCAGGTAGAGAGGAAAAGGTGATCAGGTGTCTCCTGAGCAGAGTAGGAAAATGGCTTTAACCCAGGAGCTTCATCTCAACCCTCTACGGCAGATAAGAAAGTATTCAAATGGATAAACATTTGTTGAACAATTACATGCTACATACTTACTTGGCCCAAAACACGACTGCCTCCAAGGATCCTTCAGCCCAAAGAGTATTTCAAAAACTTAGACCTTCAACTTCTCTAAGTTTTATCAGAATTGGTCCATAGGCCCAGGATACTTAGCTACACATGTGCCCACAGTGAATAGCAACATCAGCACAAATCACTGTCATTCATTGTGTGTTTATTATGTATCAGCACAGCCCCAAGTACTCTATTTGTGCTCTTATTTTATCCTAACAGCAATGCCACGAGACAGGAGCTATTATTATCCTTATCCTGTAGACCAATAAATTGAAGCACAGAGAAGTTAAGTGATTTGAACCAGGTCACTCAGTCTAAGAAATTGAAATCCAGGCTCTCTCCAGGAGCCTGATGCTCGTTGATGCCACACTACAATTGTTGCTCTAACTCTGGACACACTAGCAATGTCATATTTCATCATTGCTTTGTGCCAAATGCTGGAGTCACAGATGGGAACACAGAATAAATAGGCCCTGTCCTGTCTGGTTCGGGAAACTGGTGAGAGATTATATTAGTTTTCCAGGGCTGATATAACAAAGTACCACAGACTGGGTGAGTTAAACAACAGAAGTTTATTTTCCCACTGTTCTGCCAGCTGGAAGTCCAAGGTCAAGATGTCAGCAGGCCTCTCTGCCTGGAGTGTAGATGGCTGACGTCTCCCTCTGCCTTCACATGGTTGTCACTCTGTGTGTTGTCTGTTTCCTAATCTCTTCTTCTAAGGACGCCAGTCATATTGCATTAGAGTCCACCCTAATGAATTTATTTTAACTTAATTTTCTCTTTAAAGACTCTATTTCTAAATACAGTGACATTTCAAGGTACTAGGGTTAAGACTGCAACATATGAATTTGGGGAAGAGGGAGTTATTCAGCCCATAACAGAGATGTTAAAGAAGAATGAGAAATGTATATGTGTGTTTTATATATACACACATGTAAAATTTAATGTCATACCCTACATCACTGATCCATGACAACTACTACTTTTTTGTTTGTTTGTTTGAAGACGAGTCTTTGTTGCCTGAACTGAAGTGCATTTGTATCATCATAACTCACTGCAACCTCAAACTCCTAGCTCAACCTCCTAAGTAACTAGGACTTCAGGCACACACCACCATGCCCAGCTAATTGTTCTGTTTTTGTTAAGAGAGACGGGGTCTTGCTCTGTTGCCCAGGCTGGTCTTAAACTCCTGGTCTCAAGAGATCTTCCTGCCTAGGTCACCCAAAGTGCTAGGATTATAGGCATGAGCCACCATGCTCAGCCAGATAGCTAATTGTTTCCTAAATGTTTACTTTAAATTTTTGTTTTGTGTCTACAACTGGCCAACACAGGATGTGTCAACTTATTTTCCATTCTCTGAATGTAACTACCCTCTCTCATCCAGTGAGTCGGTACCATATACTGTCAGCCACTGAGAATCTGTACACTGCTGTAAACATGCTCATCCATTTAGCAATCTTTCTCAATACTCTAAGTTCAATGTGCTCCTTCATCATATATTTTTCTGCTTTGGCCTCTCTTCCTACCATTTATTATGTCATCTGTTGACCAGTCTTGACTCATCATGGCAGAAAGAAAAGGCATGCAAGGGATAGTGCTGCAACAAAGAAACAATATACATATATACGTACCTTCATATACACATACACATATAAATATACATAATCATGGGATGTTAAAATTCAAGTTTCAGACTCAAATTTGCTTTTAAGGTAATGGCCAAAGAAGCAGAAGATACTGATATGTAGGAAATTAGGAATGATCTGGACTTCATAAAAATCAACCTGAATGTCACTGCTGTCTGAAATTGGCCACTGGTTGCTGGAAAAATATGCAGTGAATAGTGTGTTAGACTTAAGGAACTCGAAGCTGTGCTTGGCCTTGTCGAATGCTGGGGAGGTTTTTCTGTCTGAGCTATGGTGCTCAGCTCTCTAACATCTGTGGTTGAGATCCTGCCCACGGGAAATGTGTAACACATACATTGTGTTACAAGCAATGAAAGAAAAATATAAGGATCAAGGAGAGCCTGGGGAGTAATTGTAACGTGCAAGTGATAGTAAGGAGAAATCACCCTGGACCAAGTGAAGAAAGAACAGGGGGAAAGAAAGCCACAGGTGAAAAAGCATTTGCCCAGCTCTGAGGCCCCAAAATTCAGCGTTTTCTAGGAATTGAGCAAAGGCCACTGGTTGGACCACAGGGCTCAAGGGAAAGTGGTGTGGCTGGGACACAGGCAGAGGCCAGATCCTGCAGGCTCTCGAGACTACATTAAAGATTTAAAATTAGAGAATCTCAGGAAGTGCAGTGAGAGACCATTAGAAGAATTTTTAAAATTTATTTTATTTTTAAATGATGAATAATTATGTATATTTATGGAGTATAGTGTGATGTTGTAATATATGCATACATTATGGAATGATTAAATCTGTCTAATTAACATCTCTATCACCTCACATGCTAATTGTTTCTTTGTGATGAGGACATTTAAAATCTATTCTTTTAGCAAATATACGTTGTTATTAACTGTAGTCTCTATGCTGTGCAATAGATCTCTGCAACTTTTTTTCCTTCTAACACAAGTTATGTCCTTTGACTAACATCTCCTCTCTTGATTTTGAGTAGGGGAGGGATATCGTTTATGTGTTTTAGAAGATTGTGCAGCAGCTGTGTGGAAAATGGATTGAAGGAGGGCAGGAATGATACTGTGGGGCCAGATAGTCCAAGTTTGCAGAAATGCAGGTGAGAACAGGTAGTGGTTAGAACTCAAGTGTTGGCCAGAGCTGAATGAGGATGGACCCGTTGGCAGGCTGTGGTGCCACGCTGGATGTGCAAAGGGAGGGAGAGAGTCATGAGTCCAGAAACCTGCCTATGCTGCCACCTGTGCTAAGGGAGAGCCTAGAAGGAGTAGCATGAGAACAAGGCTTGTCCTGTGACTAGTGAAGTTTGAGGTCCCTTTGAAAGTAATTCCATGTCTGAGGAGTCTGTACTGAAAACATAAACTTGGGAATCATCAGAATATCTATACCCAGTATGGCACAGGGCTGGTGCTGTCCCTTGACCACTTCACCTCCCTGCCCTTGCCTCACATTAGCTTTTGTTTTTTGTCAAGTGAGTCAGAAGTGCAGGCTCCAAGCATCCTGTATGTAGCATCGGTCCCTGAACCGTGGGTCAGTATTTGTGTACATCACAAGTCTCTTCTGATGAAACTCTGTTCACATGAGTATCAGAAAAGGCCTTGAGAGGGACAAGAAACTGAAATGAGGAAGAGCGATCACAAACCACCATTGCAGGGCCACGCAAAGCTCTACAACAGCCCCCCATCCCCAGCATCACTTTTGTCAGCGTGAGAATAAAGTACCGCACAGCACTCAAAGCACGGTCTCTGGAGTCAGAAATCTAAGTGGAGGCCCTTTCTACCTAGATAACCTTAGGCAAAGGACGCATCCTCTCTGAAAGTTCAGTTTTCTCTACTGTAAAATGAGAATGAAAATACCTAGCTCACAGAATTACTGTGAGGATTAAGAGAGAGATATTTGCAAAGTTATTATTGGCACAGTTCTTAATAAATGGTAGATAGTAAATGGATCTACCTCTAAGAACACATTCTTTCCAGAGATTAGTGTAAGGATGAAATATGTATTTTATAAGGCTATTCCAATAAATCAAACACTGAATTTTTAGTAAAATTCTGCAATCATCTCAAGTCAGCAAGATGATAGAGGGCATAATATAGGAGATATAACTTTATTACTTTCATTAAATTGCTTCAGACATAGGCCAGTTGTTGTTTTGTTTTGTTTTGTTTTCCAACCAGAATCATAGTCAAAGGTGTGCCGATATCAAAAGATAGTTTTTCATTGTTTGGAAACAAGTCAAGAGAATGGCATAGAAGCTTCTATATAGAACTATGCATTTGGGTTTTATTGATGATTTAATTTGATTAGAATATGTAGCTTATTAAAGAATTACTCCTAATATTTTAGCAAAGTTCTTTCCAAATACATAGGAAGGACATTTTGTAGGATACAGAGGTTTTACCAATATTATTGGGAGATTAGAAGAATCCCCACCATCACTGCCTGCAAACGGCCTAGTCTATACCCTTGCTGTATAAACCCTTGCTTCAATTAGGAATACTTTTTAATGTTTCACTGAGAAATAGTCATGGCTACTACTCAAGTCAGCAAGTACTTTTAGTAGGTATCTCCTGTGTGCCCTTCACTGTTTGAACTCAAACACAGAAGGCAAACTCTTCGTTATTTCTTGACTCTGCAAATGGGACTTAACTAGAGAACAATATAAGAATATTTATGATTTTTATACTCATTTGATTCCTATATAACTGGTGCTCCAGAACCTCTGTCCAAAGGAACTTCTGAAAAGTTAGCAATGGGCTAGATCTGCACTGTCCAGTACAGTAGCCACTAGTCACGTGTGGCCTGTTGAGTACTTAAATCATGGTTAGTGACAAGGTGGAACTAACTTTATAATCTGGCTTCAGTGAATTTAAATTTAAATAACCACACCTGTGGCTACCAGCAACCATATTGAACAGCACTGCTGCAGTAATTCTGAGAAGAGATAGTTGTAGCCACCAAGGAATCAGGAAGGTAGGAGGGCTTCAGCTTGAGCTTAGCAGTGAGCCGTGAAACAGGAGGCCAACTCCAACTGGAGTCATACAATAGCAGGAGCAAAGGGGGAGAGGAAGGGGGAAGTACATGGTTCATGGAAATTATGGAGGGAAGGAAATTGAAGGAAATAAGTGAGACAGACTTTCTGGAAAACATTAGGAAAAAAGATTCTGGAATCCATATCATTCCTCTCTTTTATAAGTTTATTAGTATTTTACCAGCGTTAAGTCTCCCATTATTTGAAATAAGGGTTGCATGGTGTTGACTTTATACTCTTTCTAAACAAATGATTTCTACAGAGTTGTCTCATGCAATGTACAAGTTGTTCAGTAAAATTGTCAGTACCATTCAGATGAGAATCTAAAGAGAGTTGAAAGAAGTGAGTACTTAGCAGAGGTTAAGGAAAGTCACAAGAGTTGAGTCAACCAGGAACTAGCAACAGCAAAAGCTGGAGAAGGGGCAGAGTGAGAGAGTGTTTTTTGTTTTTTGTTTTTTGTTTTTTATTAAATCATAGCTACGTACATTGATATGATCATGGGGCATCATACACTAGCTTCACAGACCATTTGACACATTTTCATCACAATAGTTAACATAGCCTTCCTGGCATTTTCCCAGTCACCGTGCCAAGACATTTACATTCCACATTTACTAAGTT
>CAUYPK010038560.1:0-91213 GCA_963574355.1 Loris lydekkerianus
ATATTTTGCATTCCACTGAATTTTAGATATAAAAATAATGTTTATAACTGTTAAAAAAAAAAAAAAGACAAATTAAAACTCCAAGTCAAGAGTTGGAAGACAATTTTTCAGGCAAATGGAATTCAGAAGAAAAGAGGAGTTGCAATCTTATTTTCAGATACATATGGATTTAAAGCAACTAAAGTCAAAAAAGACAAAGACGGTTACTTTATATTGGTCAAGGGAAAAATACAACAAGAAGACATTTCAATTCTAAGTATTTATGCACCCAATTTAAATGCTCCCAGATTCTTAAAACAGACCTTACTCAGTCTGAGCAATATGATATCCGATAATACCATAATAACAGAGGACTTTAATACACCTCTTACAGAGCTGGACAGACCCTCTAAACAGAAATTAAACAAAGATATAAGAGATTTAAATGAGACCCTAGAACAACTGTGCTTGATAGACGCATATAGAACACTCCGTCCCAAAGATAAAGAATATACATTCTTCTCATCACCCCATGGAACATTCTCCAATATCGAGCATATACTAGGATATAAAATAAACTTCAACAAAATCAAAAGAATTGAAATTTTACCTTGTATCTTCTCAGACCACAAGGCACTAAAGGTGGAACTCAACTCCAACAAAAACATTTAACCCCACACAAAAGCATAGAAATTAAACAACTTTCTATTGAATGACAGTTGGGTGCATGAAGAAATAAAAGAGGAAATCATTAACTTCCTTGAGCATAACAACAATGAAGACACAAGTTACCAAAACCTGTGGAATACTGCCAAAGCAGTTCTGAGAAGAAAATGTATCGCATTAGATGTCTACATTTGAAAAACAGAAAGACAGTGCATCAACAAACTCCAAAGCCATCTTATGGAATTGGAAAAAGAAGAACAATCTAAGCCTAAACCCAGAAGAAAAAAGAAATATCCAAAATTAAATCAGAGATCAATGAAATTGAAAACAAAAGAATCATTCAGAAAATTAATGAAACGAGGAGTTGGTTTTTGAAAATTTAAATAAAATAGATAAACCTTTGGCCAGACTAACTAGAAATAGAAAAGTAAAATCTCTAGTAACCTTAATCAGAAATGATAAAGGGGAAATAACAACTGATGCCACAGAGATACAAGAGATCATCTCTGAATACTACCAGAAAACCCTATGCCCAGAAATTGACAATGTGAAGGAAATTGATCAATATTTAGAATCACACCCTCTCCCTAGACTTAGGAAGAAATAGAGCTCCTGAACAGACCAATTTTAAGCACTGAGATTAAAGAAACAATGAAAAATCTTCCAAAAAAAAAAAAAAAAAAAAAAAAAAGCCCTGGTCCAGATGGCTTCACACAAGAATTCTATCAAACCTTCAAGAAAGAGCTTATTCCCATACTGCAGAAATTATCCCAAAAAATTGAGGAGGAAGGAATCTTCTGCAACACATTTTATGAAGCAAACATCACCCTGGGACCAAACCAGGAAAAGACCCAACTAAAAAGGAGAATTTCAGACGAATTTCACTCATGCATATAGATGCAAAAATTCTCAACAAAATCCTAGCCAATAGATTACAGCTTATCATCAAAAACTCACACATCTTGATCAAGTAGGTTTCATCCAGGGATGCAAGACTGGTTTAACATATGCAAGTCCATAAACATTATCCACCATATTAACAGAAGCAATAAAAAGACCATATGATCCTCTCAATAGATGCAGTAAAAGCATTCAATAAAATCTAGCATCCTTTTCTAATTAAAACACTGAAGAGTATAGGCATATGTGGCACATTTCTGAAACTGATTAAAACTATCTATGACAAACCCACAGCTAATATTTTAATGAATGGAGTAAAACTGAAAGCTTTTCCTCTTAAAACTGGAACCAGACAAGGTTGTCCTCTGTCACCATTACTGTTCAACATAGTGCTGGAAGTTCCAGCCAATACAATTAGGCAAGACAAGGAAATAAAGGGAATCAAAATGGGACAAGAGGAGGTCAAACTCTCCCTGTTTGCTGAGGATATGATCTTATACTTAGGGAATCCAAAAGATTCAACCACAAGACTCCTGGAAGTCATCAAAAAAATACAGTAATGTCTCAGGATATAAAATCAATGTCCACAAGTCAGTTGCCTTTGTGTACACCAATAATAGTCATGATGAGAGGCTAACCAAGGACACAACTTCCTTCACCATAGTTTCAAAGAAAATGAAATACACAGGAATATACCTAACAAAAGAGGTGAAGGACCTATATAAAGAAAATTATAAAATCCAAAGAAAGGAAATAGCAAAAGATATCAACAAAAGAAAGAACATACTATGCTCATGACTGGGAAGAATCAACATTGTTAAAATGTCTATACTTCCCAAGGCAATCTACCAATGCAATGCCATCCCTATTAAAATAATAACATTGTACTTTGAAGACTTGGAAAAAGTGATTCTGTGTTTTGTACGGAACCAGAAAAAAGCCCGTATAGCTAAGACAGTTCTTAGTAACAAAAATAAAGCTGGGGGCATCAGCATACCAGATTTTAGGCTGTACTGCAAAGCCATAGTGGACAAGACAGCACGGTCTGGCACAAAAATAGAGACATAGACATTTGGAATTGAATAGAAAACCAGGAAATGAAACTAACATCTTACAACCACCTAATCTTCAATAAACCAAACAGGAACATACCTTGGGTGAAAGACTCCCTATTCAATAAATGGTGCTAGGAGAATTGGATATCCACTTGTAAAAGACTGATAATGGACCCACACCTTTCTTCACTCACAAAAATTGATTCAAGATGGATAAAGGACTTAAATTTAAGGCATGAAACAATAAAAATTCTCAAAGAAAGCATAGGAAAAACACAGGAAGTTATCAGCTAGGGAAAAGACTTCATCAGGAAGACTGCCGTGGCAATTGCAACAACAAAAATAAACAAATGGGACTTAATTAAACTGAAAACCTTCTATACAGCTAAGAAGACAGCAACCAAAGCAAACAGACAACTTACACAATGGGAAAGAATATTTGCATATTTTGAATCAGACAGAAGCTTAATAACTAGGAACTGTAGAGAATTTAAATTAATCCACTTGAAAAAAGCCAATAATCCCATATATCAACAGGCAAGAGACATGAATAGAACCTTCTCTAAAGAAGACAGATGGATGGCTAACAAACATGAAAAAATGCTCATCATCCTAATTATTAGGGAAATACAAATCAAAACCACCCTAAGATATCATCTAACCCTAGCAAGAATGGTCCACATCACAAAATCTCAAAACTGAAGATGCTGGCATTGATGTGGAGAGAAGGGAACACTGTTGGTGGGACTGCAAACTAATACAACCTTTTTGGAAGAAAGTATGGGGAACCCTCAAAGAACTCAAGCTAGACCTCCCATTTGATCTTGCAGTATCATTACTGGGCATCTACCGAAGAGGAAAAAAATTCTTTTACTATAAGGACACTTGCACTAGATTGTTTAATGCAGCTCAATTTACAATCACCAAAATGTGGAAATAGCCTAAATGCCCACCAACCCAGGAATGGATAAACAAGCTGTGATATATGTACATCATGGAATACTATTCAGCCATTAAAAAAATGGAGACTTTACAGCCTTTGTATTAACCTGGAAGGAAGTAGAACACATTATTGTTAGTAAAGCGTCAGAGGAATGGAGAAGCATGAATCCTGTGTACTCAATTTTGATATGAGGACAATTAAAGACAATTAATGACATGGTGGGGTTGTAGGAAGGGGAGAGGAGAAAGAAAGAAGGATGGAAGGGTGGGTGAAAGGAAGAGCAGAAAGAGAGAAGGAGGGTGGGGGTGGAGTCTTGGTAATAAAGAAAAAAAAGAAGAAGAAGAAATAAGACCTGAAAAGATAAGAAGAAGTCAGGCCTGGGGATGGAGGTGGGGAAACGAGTCCAGAAAATACCACATACAAGGAAGGGAGTAGGAAAATAATCTAAGTGAGGAGTAATCACCCCTCCTCTGAGAAGCAAAAAGGACCATGTGGCTTATTTATACAGAACAGGAGGAAGGGAATAGAGACAGGGCTAGAAGAATGGACAGGGGTCAGCATAGGAGTCCAAGGATGAATCTCATTCCCAGTAGAAATGGAAGTTTTATTTATATATGGAAAATCAATACCAGAATGATGTGTGAGACCACGTGCTAGGATGACAGAGATAAACAAACCTTCCCTCCTGAACCTTTGAAAATGAAACTTCCTTTTAAAACTCAGACCCAACTGAGCAATACAGTCTTGTCAGGTGAATATGACCTCCTTTCTCAAGGCTTGTCAAGAAGTGTACTGTCTATTTCACCTGAGGATCAGTTGTGTTTTAGTTTTTATTATACTTAGAGATTTTAGTCATTTTTCTTTATGAAACTAAAAACTTGACCAATAAACCCTCAATAGTCATAATTTCCAATGTTTTAGTACTTTAACTTTCATTTTGCATGAAAAAGTCACCAATATATTTGTCTATTATAATCCACTATTAATAAATGTTTTCAGAACCATGTATTTACACTGAACAAAAGTAAATTATTAGAATTAATAATGACTCTTGCAGTGAAGAAAATAATGCAAAATCAAGCAAACATAAAACCTTGAGCTCAAGCAGAAATTACTTATGAAGACATCCTTATTTGGATAAATAAATGTAAAAAAGTTAGAAGGAGAGCTAGTCAGAATCAGATTCCTTTAAAAGAGCACAGTATTATTCCTATTATTATTATCAAGTTGGAAAACACCAATATTACTAGGTAAAAATGACTGAAAAGTTACACAAGTGCATGCATGCACACGTGTGTGTGTGCGTGCGTGCGTGTGTGTGTGTGTATGCATGCATTTTTCCTGATGTCCTGGGTTATTGCACATTAGTTCCCATGAAGATTCTAATAGTGGTGCAATTCGATGTATGACCTATAATACGGATACACAGAAGACAGCCCTTGCAAATCCATGCACTTCATAGCTTACTAAAATTCATCCAATACGCCATCTTGCCTAACATGAGAACTAAGTGGTTTTGTTATTGGCAGCACAAAGGTCCCATGAATAACTCCAGGAAAAACTAAAAGAATGAAACAAAATTTTCTTAAAAGAGCAAGCCTGTATCATTTTTCCCCTTGATCTTATTTCTTAATGTCATTTGCCAGTGAAAAATTTATCATATATTTTATCACAGTGAGAATAATACAAAATTGACTAGCATAAAAATGTGACCAATATTTAACATAATTGATTTCTCAATTACAGTAATGTGTGTTAAATTATTGCATGTACCCTAAGAATTGCACTCTTACTATGTATGTATCAATAAAAAGAAAATTTAGAAAAACTAGAAAATAAATAAATAAAACTAAATGAAAACAAACAGGGCTCCTAGAATTGATGCAGGACATATACACGATGAGCCTGTAGCACTGTAAGGTGGCAAGAAGTAAATCAGCCCTGGAGGGACAGAAAAGACAAGACGTGGGTATTGCAAATGGGAATATGAAAGACAGCTCAAAGGGCTTCCACTGGTTAAAGCTTGAAAACTTTAAATATAACAAAATAAATAAAATTATATTGAACTACAACCCTAAATGCAAAATGAATGTTCAAGAAACCATAGTGAGGCAAATAAGTAATTGAGCAAATAATTTACTGTGGCAAAGGAGACATATCTCTCATGCAGGAGAATTCCAAATAATTTATGTAGAGAACTCACCATCCTTGAGTATGACTACACACACTTATTCACTTATTCCGTAAGTGCAGAGAATTCACTTATTCCTTAAGTATGACTACACATAGTGACCTCCTTCTAAATCGTACTGTATGGAAAGGGGAAAAATTATACCTTTATACTAGAGTAAACTCAAAAACTACCTCAGCCACTCAATCAAGGTCAACATGAACAAAGGTAAGTCCTACTGATAGTACATACCTTTGATCCGATATAAAAAAAATGATGGTTTACCTCTGATGTCTTCCTCCAACCAACTCATAACCCCAGTCTAATCATGAGAAAAAGAAAACAACAAAAGCTTACTACATTCTCTTAGTTCGGGAGGCTGAAGCTGGAGATGAGGGCTGAGGTGGCCTCTCTTTCTGGCCTGCCGATGGAGGGCTTCATGCTGTCCCCCCTGGTAGCCAGGGAGAACAAGCTCTCTGGGGTCTCATAAAGACACCGATCCCATCCTGAGGGCACCACCCTCGTGACCTCAACTAAATCAAACCAGTTCCCAAAGGCCCCATCTCCAAATACCGTCACATTAGGGGTTAGGGCTCCAAAACGTGAATTTGGCAGTGGACATTCTTCAGTTGAATACCAGTCATCAAAAAAGAAGAAACTTTTCATTAGCTGTGTCAGCTAAGAGGAGGATCTAAAGAGCTATGAGGACGAACTGTCCTAAATGGGATCATAAAACAGAAGTAGGACATTAAGCAAAAACTAAAGAAATCTGAATACATGATGAACGTAATTTCATAATAGTATATAATAATTTCATATAATATATACATAATTTCATATAATAATATATATGTATTAATTAGAATAGATATACCATACTAAAATAAAAATGTTAATACTAACTATTTTGCAATGCTTCTGTAAATCTAAAGCTGTTCTAAGAAAACAAAGTTTATTTTGAAAAGTACAAACTTAGAAGGTCATTTAAAAAGCCTCAATCAGGATATTAGGGTTAACTGCAGATACTTTTCTCATTATGAACCACAATTCCTTTTAAATGTCTTGTCTAATCTATCTGCTCCAAGACCATTGGGTGGCAGAGGTCTCTGCAGGTTAATTAAGTTGTTGCTGTGTGTATGTGTTGGCATGTGTTTAAGCATTTGCATTTGTGTGCTATGCACTCTTTTTATTATTTTTATTTTTTAATTCTCTTGGGCCATTTCACACTTTGCTTCCCATTTTACTGTTACAAAGTGCTGGGTAAGTGCCATTTGGCCCTTTCGTGAAGCCTTTATTATTAGGTAGACCTTGTGTTGTATAATCTTTACCATGGTGCAGACATCAGCTAATTAATCTGTACAATATCCTTCTGACATAACTATTCTATTCAGTATTTTTATACTGCGGAAAACTAACAGCTAAGTGATTTTTTCCCACTCTTCTCCACAAGTTCATACGGATGTTAACTCGGTTCTTAACCCAAATTCCTAACATAGGGAAAAGGAAACTTTGGACTGAGAAGAGTTCTTAAAAAGTATCCTCATTCTAATTCTTTCAAGGGATCATTCCAGGCTCTCTAGGAATATTTCCAATGCTAAAGAACTTACTGGCTCACAGTGTATCTTGGGAAAGAGGTCATTAAAAACAGTAAATAATTATGGAAATAGAGCCTGCTGCCAGTTTTTATTGCTCTTATAAGACACTACTTCTTTTGTTGTTGTTTTTCTTCTTCTTCAATTTTTTAAAATTTTAAAATATTATGGGAGCACATAAGTTTTAGTTACATAGTTTCCTTTTATACACCTTAAGTCAAGGATGAAAGTATGCCTTTCATCCAGAAAGTGTGCAGCGTACCCTTTACCTAACGGGTACAATGGGTGGGTATGTGGGACACTTCCTGGGTGAAGGACTCAGTTACGACACCATTGCTTTGTGGTGATCTGAAATATGCTTCCCTTTGACTTCAGCTCTTTGGAACAAGTTGTGCCTTTCAGAGCAATACAAAGTAAATCACCTTTAAGGTAGCAGGGAGTGATAAAAAAAATTGAACTCTGACAAAGACAGCAAGTCCTCATTCTACTCCTGATGCATTCAATAAACTCAAACAATTTACAAAAATAAATCACTGATTGAGGAAAAGTGCTAGGAAATATTAATACAAAAAGTCAGTATTAATAAAATACAAAAATATTCATACAAAAAACAGTATTAATACAAAACCGTCGGTACCCAGATGTATGCTTCTAAATTACTTTTTTTTTTTAACTTCTTTCTTTTTTTTTTTTTTGTTAAATCATAGCTGTGTACATTGATATGATCATGGGGCATCATACACTAGCTTCATAGACCGTTTGACACATTTTCATCACAATGGTTAACATAGCCTTCCTGGCATTTTCTTTGTTATTGTGCCAAGACATTTACATTCCACATTTACTAAGTTTCGCATATACCTCTGCTGGGCATATACCCAGAAGACCAAAAAATCACATCACAACAAAGATATTTGTACCAGAATGTTTATTGCAGCCCTATTCATAATTGCTAAGTCATGGAAAAAGCCCAAGTGCCCATTGATCCACGAATGGATTAATAAATGCTTCTAAATTACTTAATGTGAAGATACTATTTGTGGCCCTGTTTGTCAACACCAGTGAATCAAAGGTGATCTGGCTATGTATCAGTAAAAGAAGGGTTGGATAAGTTACATATTTACACAGATTATCTCAGGAACAATTTACTCAAAACAGGTAACAGTGATTTGATTGCCTCTTATGGGAAACTGGAAAAGATTTTTAAGGCAAGATGAAGAGTCTTGATTTTCACAGCAGATTTTTTTTGTTCTTCTTAGATTTTGTATTCTTATATGCATTTCAAACTTTGGTTAATTAATTTTCAAAGTTAATGGGGGATTGATGCATTATAAAAGTAATAGGTAAATATTTCTAAAAGTACATAAACCCATGCAGAAGAGTGGAAAATTAGCAGAAATCTCTGGCATTATCCCATGATCTAATGTCTTGACTATTGCTCGCATCTTGATAATCTCTATCTAGTTCTGGGCATGTTTTCAGTGACTGAAATCATGCAGTATGTACAAATATTATCCCAATTAATTGGCTAAATCCATTTCATATGTGTAGTTTTTTAAATTTTATTACAAAATCATTATGAACATTTTGATTGGTATCTGATATTTCAAAAGAATGTGTTATAAATGAATTAATATTTCATTTTCATGGGATTCATCACTTTGTATTTAGTATTACTTGCTTAGGATGAATTTCTAGGGATGGAACGGTGGAGTCAAAACTTTTGCACATTTTTAATATGGATCATGCATTTGTGAAATACATGCCATTTGTTTGTTTTGTTACAAAGGTCAGCCTGTATCTCTTTAGTAAATGCTCCTGGCTGAATTACTTTGGTAAAGCAGAAATATTTTATTGGAATTTTCTGTCTAGCTAAAGTGCCTTTTGTAAGTTTAGGAGGGAGGGAGGGAGGGAGGAAAAATGAGAGAAGAGGACAGAGAAAGAAAGAATGTGATCTGTCTGCTTTTGTGTCTGATATTTTCTGAATGTATACAAATATCTTTGATCTGATTCAAGATAGAAATATCTGGAATAAAATTTAAAAACTTAGAAAAAATATATGTGTGTCTGTGTGGTGATGCTTTTTTTTTTTTAAGGATATGGAAGTTTAAGAAGTAGTAAACAGTTTATTTAAAAAAAAGCAAGGTGGGATTAATTTTGAACAGAGATAACTTTTTGAAACTTTCAAGCATTATATGTTCTATCTATTGCAACATGGGAAACATCTTTCTAAGAACGATTCACAATGATCTTGTTATAGTTTGGAAGTTATAGTTTAGAAATTTTATATTATTCTAAAGAAAGATGAAAGGTTGCTAATTTTGTAACCAGCCTTAGGGGCCTTTAGACATGGAAAGTGAAAATAAATTTGACCCATGATTTCACAGTAGCTATTTACTGACAGTCTTTCATGATTTACTCGTATCTTGTATTTTGACCTATAAAAACAGAACACTTTCTCCAATGTATATGGTGAGAGTGTTATAAATCAGATAATGCCTACAGCACATTACCTGGTCCATAAATGCAAGTTCAAGCATCTTTCAGTGAAGATTTCCCTTTTTCCTAAATGAAGCTCTCCAACATTTGAATATGGCTATCTCACTGCCCTTATGTTTTCTTTTTATGGAAACATTTAGCCAAATTCTTCCTCCATTTCCTCTCTGACATGGCTTTCAGACCCTATCCTATAATGACAACCTTGTAAACAGGTTTTAACGTACCGACCTACCCATCATTCTTTTCATTTCTTTATTTTTGACAAAAATTCTTAAAATCTAAAATGCCGGGTCGCGCCTGTGGCTCAAAGGAGTAGAGTGCTGGCCCCATGTATCGGAGGTACAGGGTTCAAACCCTGCCCTGGCCAAAACTGCAAAACAAACAAACAATAACAACAACAAAAAAAAAACCTGACATACCCTTAATTATCCTACAATTGTCAGTTCTTTTTCTACTATTTCTATTTCTCTTCTTCAGTGTTATTAACCCAAAAACATAATCTGTGAGAGTGACTTATGCAGCAGCTAATATAGTTCTCTCTCTTTTTTAAACTAATACTCACTTCGCCAACTGTCAGGGTACACCAAACTATAAAATCTTTAATGAATTTCCTGCCATAATTTGTCCATCTCTTTCATGAAAAGCTTTCAACTAATTCGACAGCCATCAGCAAGTAAGGAGTCATTAAAACCATAATTTCAACCAACCCCTCTTCTCGTCCATCCAGAATCTCATCTGCTATTTTATTGCTGAGTCCCTTGGACGTTTTAGACATTTTCCTAGTTTTATCAGAATGGATAGCTTTCACACTAGCTAAAGTGGGTCTACATCTGATTTCTACCTCCCAGTGTACATAATACTGATATAAACTCTAATCCCCTAACTCCTACCTCTTAATGAACAGTTGAGAGTTAGATAGCAAGTCCACGTTCTATGTTTCTCTGTGTGAGAGTCTGGTGAATCTCCTAAAATCTATCTGACACACCAGGGTATCATCCTATCCTTACCTTTTTCATTGGAAACAGGTGACATTGTATAAAGTGAGTATAATCTAGATTGTGTCCGGGGCTTCATCACTTGTAAAATTTATCCACGAAAACAAACGACACTGAGGGAAGGACAAAAAAGGTAAAACTTCCTGTGTCTTATACTTAAGACTTCTTTGTTTAAAGATGGTGCCATTTGCCTTTTAAACTTGCTCCTAGGTATCTTATGCAAACTTAGAGAGTCAAGACTGGATGTCCCCTTTAGCCAATAAATCCTGTCCTGGGAGGCAGGAGAAAAGAAGATGGAAGCATGTCTCTTTCTTTTGGAAAACAAACAGACTTAGTTCTTCCCTGTTGTCCAAACCTAAATATCAGAGTCAAAGCCCTCATTGACGGATCTGATAGATTCCACCCTTTGGGCAGAGGGGCTAATGACATGTAGGAAATAACTAAGCATTTATTACATCTTAGTTATTAGGGAACATAAAGCAAATAGAATCTGTGACTGTACTTTCTTTTTTGCCACCTTTTATTGTGTCCCGAAATTCCTATATCAAAGTCATTCAAAGAATTTAAGTCCGTAGTAAGGCCTTAGCTATATTTGGCATTTTTAAGACTTTTTTTTTTTTATTTTTCTATGATAAATATCTATTTACTAATGATAGAGCTTCAGAAGGATCTATGGCAGAGTGTTCTATTTAATGTTTCAATACAATGCATTTATTTTACCATGAAGTCAAACTGGAAACTAACACTGATAATTTCTGTTTCACAAATGAAAGGACTGAAGAACAGAATTAAATGGGGTTTTCAAAGTCAAGCTAGTTAGTTGAAGAGTCAGAATAAAGGTCTAGGTTGTGTGATACTAGCCTTTTTTATATTACCCTATATACTCGAGTATAAGCTGAGTTTTTTCAGCACAAAATTTGTGCCGAAAAACCCGAAGTCGGCACAAATTTTGTGCTGGAAAAAACTCAGCTTATACTCGAGTATATACAGTATTCTGGTATTTATTTGAATTCTTTAAAAAATTAATTTCAACTTCCTCTGGAATTTGAAAATATATTGATAACTTTGTCTTTATAGTCATCTTCCATTAAGTTTTCAAAGAAAACATTTATTAAAAATTCTTAATCTTGAAGTCATGACTAACAGGCAGAAATTCATAAGAGAACTTCAAAAACACTGAGCCTTTTTGAGGAAGAACCACTGTCATTTTTATGTAGATTTCACAACACTGAGGCGATTTCTCCTGTTAACTTGTTGACTTTTGATGCTACTGGTTTTTCCTAATGGTGGACAACAGGTTGAAACCACAATCTTCAATGCCCCCAAATCATGTTCCATACTAAGGTCTGGAGTGTTTTCCTTAAATAAACAACAAACATATTTACGAGTTAACTCATGTTAGACTCCCCATGGTTTTCTGCTTCTGTCCTTCAGTGCTTCCCTTGGTTGCAACATCTTAGCCTTACAGGGAAGTATTTACGATTCCCCGTCTCTATGCTTAACCCAGATTTCCAGAGCTTTGGCTTCTCCATTTGTCTGTTGATAAAGTTGGATTAGATAATTTTTATCTTATTTAACCTAAGGCTGGTCATTGTAACAAACAAGCCCAAAATACATGATGGATCAAACATTAGAGGAATGTGCTTCTTACTCCAATAAGCTCAAAAATGAATGTTCCTAATTGGTGGTCAGGTCAGAGATGCAGGACTTTTTTTATGTTGTGCTTCCATCGTTGCTAATCACACCTGATAAAGAAGTCTTATATGTTTACGTGGGGGGGGATGGGAAAGAGGGTGGGTTTCATCCATAGAAGGGTTTGATGGCCTCAGCCTGGAGTAGCACACATCAAATCAACTTATGTTCCACTAGTTAATCCTCATGGACACGGCCAAAACTAAAGCAAAGGATAATGTAAAATGTGTGCTCAGGAAGAGGAAAAAAAGTTTTGGTTATATGCTAGTGCTATTCTGTAGTGTCTGCACAGTTCTCATACTTTGTAACAGGAGACTATGTAGGGATGCAAAATAATTGATAAGGCATAGGGCTTTATTTTAGATATTTATAAGAGTATAAGATATATATGTGTGTGTGTGTATGTATATATACATATATATATAATTTTGCTATTTTCCTATTTTCTGTTTTCTATATTATAGTCCCTTAGATCCTTAGATAGAGTTCTCTTGGTTGGAATTACATGAACCAGTCTTACAATATGTAAAATAGATTTCCTTGACTTAAATAAACTTCTATTTCTGCATCTAACCAGTCTAGATCTATTATCGCCCTCTTAGTTCCTGTTTTCCATTGTTCTCTGAGAAAACTTTGGGAATTCTCATAAACTGTTCTTAAACAAATTTTCTGTGGTTATTATGGATTTCAATTTACTAACTTTCCCTTCTGCAGTTTATAATTCACTCTATTTTATTCTTTTTTTGTTTGTTTTTAAATTTACTAGGAAGCCTATACCTGATATCATCTGCTGTGATGATGCCAAACTTAATTAATTATATAATTATCATTGTGGTTCAGCATTGCAACCTTTTTAATGTCTCTAGCGACACTAATGTTTTATTTAAGACCGTCAAGTGTAGCTCCTTTTCTGTTTTAGTGCGAACTCTTCTCAGAGCTAATTGTTTATGGCACTGTGGAATTAGTTACATTGACTATGCCCCAATGTGATGTTCATCATATCGCTTTTATTGCTTCTCATTGTTTTCTCGGCATTTGGAATTTGCCATCATTGTTCATTTGTTCATTTCTTTTGCTGTGTGGGCTGTGATTAAGTGGAATAATACACAACTAGAGTTAGCATTCTAGCTCTGTCAGTAATAGGATGTGTGACCTTCAAGATGTCATTTAACATTTATGAGAGTCAGTTTTCTCATCTACAAAACAAAAAGGAAAATTATATCTGCACAGTGGTGCAATTTTGAACTTTACATGAGATAACATGTATTAAAAACTCTAATACATTTCCTAGAACATAAGAGGTGTTGAACAATTTTTCCCTTTCTGCTACTTGGTTGAAGGGGCCCATAAAACCAGATTCATAGGTTCAATTTCCATAAGTCCCATGGAAATACAAGATTAGATGTATTAATGAAACTGGATTGAGATATTCTGGCATATTATTAGGTTTAGAAGGATTTTGAGAAATAATTTAGTATAACCTCTTAGTAACAACTGTTTGCAAGAACCTTTTCAATGAATGGAAGTGAACACAGAAACAAATCTAAAGTTTTATAATAAGTTCACAGTGAGTTTATAACTTAGAATGGAGAACTGAATATCAGCCAATAATTACAAGCAGGAGAGCTTATTTCTAATTATTGAGAGCCAAGTAGGGCTTCTTAGACTATATTACATTTGACCTGTGCCTTAAAGAATTAGTAGGATTTTGGCAGGTGGAAATAAGAAATATCTATGTTGATTTAAAGTTTAATTCAAGTAGGATTATTTGGACCTCAATTTGTGTACTCTTATGTGATAGGAAAATATTGAACATTTCTGGCATTCTTCACTGAAAACTCTATTATTGAATACATACAAAGATCACAGATTTTCACTCCTTATTAAAATTTAACAGTCAAGGTCTCAAAGGTGAAGCTTTCACAACTCAGTCAGATATACCTATTTTCAGAATACTTTTCACTCAAGAAAGGCATAGCTCTCCTCCTTCTTTGTTATGGTAGCACTTGGTCATGGCTGTACATACAGCATTGATGCACCTGTCTCTGGCAAAGTTGTGAATTCATCCATTATTTACCAAGTATCTAGTCTATGCTAGGTACTTTTCCAGGATAAAAAATAAAACAATGTAACTAACTATATGTGCCCTCATATTAATCTGAAATTAAAAAAAAAGACATACCTTTGTCCTCATGAAGGTATGTTGGTATGTTCTAGTGGGGGAAAAGAGATGGTAAGCTTAATGAACAACAACGTTGGTAAATATATAACAAATACACATTATAAAATATTTATATATAATAAATCATTTTATATACACACATACACACACACACACACACACATATATATACACACACACATATATGCATAATGCCATAAAATCTAGGAAAGGAGAGGAAGGTAAAGGTAATTGCAAGCATTTGAAGAGCAAAGGCAGTTGCTAGATTTATGCAAGGGAAACAAAGTAGATATCTATAAAGAGACAACATTTTATTAGATGTAAAAAGTAAAGAGAGTCACTCTTGCTAATATCAGTGGAAAGAGATTTGTAGGCAAAGAGCACAAGTGCAAAGATCCTAAATGATGACTGTACGTGGTGTGTGGCTAACCAGCTGAAAGTTCAGACAGCCTAAAGTAAAAAATAAGCAATAATAAAAGTCGTGAAATTAATAAAATACAACCTCAGTTGCAATAACATGGTGATGATGGTAGGCAGATTGAATAGGATCCCACGGATGTTTGTTAAGACTTTGGCTTTTATAGCAATTGAGATGTGGAACCAATGCAGCATGTTTAACAATGAAGGGATGCAATACAATATGACTTGCATTTTAAAAGACTTACTCTTGCGCCATAATAAAATTGGATGGGCGTTATGAGGGAAGGGGAAACAGACTAGTTGGGAAATAGGCAGGCTGGTGCCATTATCCAGGTAAGAGATGATTTGTTGTCCAGACCAAAATGATAGACTGGTTTTCATACTGATGGTAGAGACAATGATATTTATGATATTATTGGATTTGATGGTGTAAGAGAGAGAGAAAGAGGCCAAGACTTGATTTAAGAAATATTTGGAGGGAAGGATTAGTTTGGTTTGGGATTTGTTGATTTGAAATGTCAATTCTACGTCTATATAGACAAATGTAAATGTGGTTCTGATATCAGGAGCAAAGGCAAAGACAAGAATATAAATTTGGACACCTTTGGCACCAACGTAGCATTTTAATCTAATTATTTACCTGGAATCACCAGGAAAGTGGGGTCAACAAAGTAGAGAAAGTCAAAGCCTTCATCACTCTAAAATTAAGAAGTAGTGAAAGAGAAGAGCTAGAAAACTGAATTATGAAATAGCAGCCAGTGAAACAAGAAAAAAAATCAGCAGAGGGAAAAAGGAAGCCAAGTGACAAGGATGGGAATGAACAGAAAAGATAAACTCAGTTACATACCTATGAAAGAAAAAGTAGGCTGAGAACCAAGATTTGACCATTGGTTTTAGTAAGATGGAGATTACTGGTGACATTAACACAAGAAGTTTTAATAACATGATGGAGGCAAAAGCTACGCTAACAGTGAGTTTAAGAGGAAAAGCAGGAGAGGAATCAAAGACAACACGTATCATCAACATTTTGTGGATGTTTTTTCTCTGATAGAAGCAATGAAATAGGCCACACATTGGATCTTCTTCATCTTCACCACACAGAATTATTACAGAAAGTAGACTAAGGTAGTCACTAACAAAACTGTTTTGAATGAATGAAGAAAGAAAATAGACACCAAATCTACCAACCCGTTTAGCATCAGGAGAAACAGCACTTATCTCTCAGCACCCACACGCATTTAAGTGTCCCATGCTTGCTGCAAAATATATGTTTAATATAAGCTTTTTAAATTCCTGCTACACCTTTTTTAGATTTCATTGAATCTCAGGTACCTCATACCATTACCATCTAACTGGTCTCTTCCATCCCATAGTTGACCCATTGTTTTCCTCCTGCAGTTAGATAGTAAAACCTGCCTAATGAGTTTTTCCTCATTCAGACCATTCTTCACTTGAAATGTTTCCGCATTGCCTGAAGAAGGACGTTCATACTTCTAGCCTCCAGCTAAATGAAAAGATGTCCTTCTCTCTGTCCCAGGAATACCCTTTGATTTCCCACCACCCACATTTTACCTCTCCCTGTTTCTTCTATATTTAATCTCCTTTCTAGTTTCCCTAAAATGTAATTCTCTTTTAAGAATTTGTTAGAGTGACCTTCCTCCATAAAGTCTCTTCTCATTCCACAAAATTTCAAAACCCCTAAGCATTCATAGAATATTCTTGGAGTTTTTCCTGTTATCTTTTTGTGTTTTTCAAACTATATAGTATTAGTCATTTGTATATTTTATTTACTAATCCATGTCCATACATAAACAAAACACTGCTATTTTACTTTCCCCCCCTAATTTTTAATAGCAAATTTACAATTGCGTTCATTTGTTTCATGTTGCTTTTAGGCCTGGTAATACCTGGGACTGGGTAATTTATAAAGAAAAGAAGTTTCTTTAGCTCATAGTTCCACAGACTGAAAAGTTCAAGGACACAGGCCTGGCTTCTGGGAAGGCAATACAACACGGAAGAGAAGGTCAAAGTGGGATTGGACAGAGGAGGGATATCCTGTGTAACAAACCATTTTCATGAGAACTAATTTATTTCTGCAAGAACTAATCTGTTATTGCGAGAGTAAGAACTCACTCACAACTTGGGATCAGTACCAACCCATTTATGAGGGACTTTTCCCCTTAACCCAAACACCTTCCCCTAAGCCCCAGCTCCCAATAAGGTTAGACTGGAGATCAAATTTCAACATGAGTGTGGATTTGGAGCAAATAAATCCCATCAAAACCATAGCAATCACATAGAGACCACAATTAAGGAAACTAACTTCTCATTTTATTATTAATCTTCTTGATTAATAATAACCTATCAAAAATTACAACAAAATTCATAAAACAAAAATTAAAACTATGAATCTTTAGAATTATGATATATAGGGTGGCGCCTGTGGCTCAAAGTAGTAGGGCACAGGCCCCATATGCTGGACAAACCCAGCCCGGGACAAAAACTGCAAAAACTGAAAAAAAAAAAAAAAAAAAAAAAGAAAAAGAAAAAGAATTATGATACATACTCTTTAAATACTGGGTGGACATAAGTTCATCTTCAATTTAAAATAGTTGTAACTTTAAATTGCACCAGAACTTTGTTTCTACCCTGTATATCTTTAGTATTTTATACTGTAAAACATCAATGGTAATAGTTTACAATGATGTGGTCAGTAACAATTAACACTGGCAAAGCACTTACTATGTGCTGAGGACACTTCTGAGCACATTGACACTAACTCGGCTGTGGTAACCAGCCTCAGAGTGGCCTCCAACCATCCTCACCTCCTGAGCTTCTTGCTCTCATGTAGTCCCCACTCACACTAAATAGGCCTAACCTTGTAACAAACAGAACACTGCAGAAATGAAGATGTGTAACATCTGAGATTAGGCCTCAGATAACATTAGGGGCTCCACCTTCTTCTCTTTTGGGTCACTGTCCCCTCCATGTCAAGGGAACAACATCTGAGCAGCCTGTGGAGAGGACTGCATAGGGTTAAACTAAGCCTTCCTGCCCACACACATCTTCAATGTGCTGGACAGGCAAATCAGTCACCTTTGAAACAGGTCCTTCGGTCCCATCAAGATTTCAGGCAACTGCGGTTCCAGTTACCATCTGAAGTGCCACCTCATGAGCAACTCAGGGACAGCACTGTCTGGCTAACTCACTCCAAGATTTCTGATGCACAGAAATTATGACAGATACTAAAGGTGTACTGTTGTTTTAAGCCATTATGTTTTGGAGAAATGTGTTATACAACAACAGATAAATAATCTTCTGTTCCTTTAGCTCATTCCATGATGTCAGATAGGTGACATAACCTTAAACTTTTAAATTAATGAAAGGATTGGATGGGAACACAACAATGGGTCCCTTTACCTTGAACATGCTGTAATTATATATATCCTACCTTACTATATTTCAGACCAAAAAAAAAAAAAAATTCAATCTTCCTTAAGAACAGCTTTTGTTGATGACCATTTATTTTCTCTGCATGGCCTTTTGCCATATCTAACTCATTGGTCTTTAATGCTGTTTTTGATATATTGCTCAATACAACCATAAACC
This sequence comes from Loris lydekkerianus, assembly GCA_963574355.1. NCBI lineage: Eukaryota > Metazoa > Chordata > Mammalia > Primates > Lorisidae > Loris > Loris lydekkerianus. Next base: position 18,703 of record CAUYPK010038560.1, read on the forward strand.
CACCCCTAGAATGTTATATGAGGCTGGCGTAATGCTAATTCTTTTAAACCACAGGGGAAGCAAATGCTTCTAATTTATGCTGCCTTTTTATTCCCTACATAATTTTGATTTTAATGCTTCATCTTGACTACATCAATATCCTTTTGCCACTAGCAATTGAAAACAAAAAGTAAATGCTTCATTCCTCCTCTTGGCCAGCTAAAAGGGAATGCTTATGGCTCCAGGACTTGATGTAGATGGAAGGAATTGTGATTAACTTTGCAGAAGGTATTTAATATATTAGGAAACAGTCAATTTGAAAGTCTAGAGATCTGTATGATGGTCCCAACTCTCAAAAATCATCAGCTAGTTGTTTTCGTTTGTGTGTGTGTTTACTTATCAACTAAAAGTACTTAAAATAGCTTATTTTTAGTCCATCATGCATGAAGCCTAATTGGAAATATATTAGGTTTTATAGTATTTTATAACTGGGCAGATTTCAATTGCAGCTAAAGTTCATAGCCCATTGTCTGATGTAAATCTACATATAAATCTGACCCAAAAAGAAAGACACCACTAAAATGCATAACTACTGATATTACCATAACTTCATATATCTCCTCTCAACCTAACACCAACATTATGCATTTCCTGTGCTAGGGGGTGAGAGGATTAAAATGTAGAGGAAATATTATCAGTATCCATATAATGAATAAGATTTTAATCTGCCAATATTTTTCCTGTGAAGATCTTTTCGCACATTGTTCTTATAATCTCTGAGCATATGTCTATATCCATAACCACTAATAAATATGAACATAATTGGACAACCAAATCCGGCACCAATAGGTTAGTAGGCATAGATAGTGCAAACTGTTACTAGGGAAAAGATGGCTATTATCATGCTTCTATTCACTAAAATATAGTTTGTAAATTAAAAAAAAAAAGGATACATTAAAAAAACTGTACTATGGATAAGTATAGAATGGCATAATGCTAAAATATAGTTTAATATTTGAGCAGCTATGATTTCAGACCTCAGATATAAGAGGTGGGTTAAATGCACTCTCTCAATGTCAGTGAAGCCTATTACCATAGAACATTTTAAAAGCCCCATCTATTAGTGTGTGGTCCTTGAATTGGATTCAAAAATCTGGCTGCCTCTAAGTTGATGTTTTATATTATAAAGACCATGAGAGCTCATTGATATCCCTGAGCTATAGAAGATTATTCTCTGGGTTAGTGTAAATGATATGAGGCTCTTTCTGACTCTGACAGACTATGTCTTTTTTACTTTTGTACTCCTTTTTAGCTGATTCTGAATTTACTAATATTATAATGAGAACACTAATGTTATCTCTTATAGCAAAATCTGCTGGATTAGGCTGAAAATATTTTTAACCCTATGTATCTCATGGTCCCACAATGATCTGAACAAATCTTTATTATACAGATTTAAAAAATTACTGTGGGATCAGGGGAAGTTGGATTAGAATGTTGGATATTGGTAGGATCAAAATAGACCTTGAAGTGCATGGTAAGTAGGCAATTTTTGAATCAAATAAGCAGAATTACTCAAGAACACATATGTGGATTAGGACTCCACAATGGTTCTGACATCATACAGCATTACTGGTAAGTAAGGCATGGCTGATATGCTTATTAAGCAACTTTGGATTACTGTGGGAACAAGAGTTATTCATTCTTTTTTTTTTTTTTTTTTTTTTTACTAGAAACAAAAATAATGTTTGTTGTATTTGACATGTCTGCAGTGGCCACAAGATAAAGTTGCATCTTAGAAATATGCCAGCCCTATAGATGAGCCAAAGATATTTGGGGATAAAAAGGCTCTTTGAGATTTTTTTTCATTTAATATATGAAGCAGTAGGAAACCAGAAAAAGTTATTTGCATTGCCTAACGTTGTGCAAAAATTTAGTGTCAAAGCGATTTATAGAACTCACATCAATTGCTCCCTTTATTCTGTTTGCTTTCTGCTTTCTGCTTTTGTTTCCAATTAAGAAGACAATCAAGAAAATTAAAGGTAGAAAAAGGTGTAACTTACGTGTATGGTTCTCTATTGGGAGATCAAGTGTTATCCTTAGTGGGTACTTAGCAAAATATCCTCAATTGGATTAAAGGGTTAAGGGAAAATATTGTAAAGTGAAGGACAGGTGAAAATGCATATGATATTAGAAAGTAGAAACACTTTCTAAGCAGGGAATCATGGAATAAATTACCAAAAAGTGATAAATATAACTGCATATGAATTTCAATACGCCATTTATCAAAAAATAAGTAAATAAATATAAGGTGAAGTCAGGAAATAAAATTCACTAACCTTGATGGGTAAGGGCTTGATGTTCTTAATTTAAAAACAAATTTAAAAAAACCCTTCATTCCAAAAGAAAAAAAAAATAATAGAATAAAAGCAAGAAACTTAAATAAACCAAATACAAAAGGCCAAACCATTAAAATACTCCAGACTCACAAGTAAATAAAGCATTGCAATTCAATAAAGCATGTTACCATTTTCTCCTATCAAATTTTCAAATATTTAAAAATTATGGTACTCTGTGAAGCTGTGGTGAAATTGGACTTATTACAGTATTAGTAGATCATATTATTTGTACTAAATATTTGCTCCTCTCTACTGGTTCCATGAATAGAGGCTCCGGTTGTGCCCTTTCTGTAGGAAGATTACCGCGCCCACCATATAACTTCAGCCAATAGGATGCCAGCAAAGGGATAGATGCCTCAGCCCAGTGAAGAGCCGCCATGATAGCTCTTTTTTCTTTATTCTGAGAACATTATGTCACGGATAGAACTGAGTCTTCAGTTGGATCCCAGAATGATGGAAACACACGAACAAGAGCTACAACTGATCCAAAGTAAATGGATACGGGTAGGAAGAAACGAAATTTTATTGTTGAACCCACTGAAATGTTGATGCTGTTTTTACTGCAACATAACGTACCAAAAGCTGAGAAGTATGGTAGGAATATAAACAGCACAATATTTCTTAAAAACACTTTGGCAATTCATATTAGAGGTCTTTCAAAGTAGTACTATTGACTTAAATTCCCTATTATGACTCTATGTGCCAAGACGTTCATTGCAATTGGTGAAAATTTTAAGCAAGCCAATGTCCAAAATTAAGAGGATGATTAAATAAATTATGATAAATCATCCTATGGAATTTTATATAGCCATTAAAATTGTGTTTACAAGGAATATTTATTGACATAAAAAATAGTCACCATCTAATATGAGGTGACAGAGCAACATACACATTAGAAAGTGAAGAATGATGCCAAAATTGTAATACCTACAAATGCGTATTAAAAAATTGGAAGGAAATACATCAAAAATGTTATGAGTGTTTATTTCTTAAAAATTGAGAGAAAAGGTAATTTTATTGGTCTTTTTATATGTGTCTCTATTTTAAAAGCATGAAGAGGGCATTTATTTTTATAATCAGAAACTTATGTTTAAATTGTTCAGAATGAGATAATGACATCTCAGAGTAGCTGAGTAGATTCTAGAAGAGCCAGACTTAGAACCTGGTTCTGTCTATGCTTTTAACTATTACATATTTGTTGTTTTAACATTAGAATGCATGGATAGTTTCTTTTAACATCCAAGGTTCAAACTTTTTTTTTTATTATTATTATAGATAAAAATATGCACCATAGATGTGGCCCAACCCATCACCCTCCCTCCACCCAAACCTCCCCCCTCCCTTCCCCTTCTTTGGTCCTTTCCTCATAGTCTTGTGGTATAGTTGAGTTATAGCCTTTATTGGTAAATTTCAAAATTTTATTATGTTAAAAATTATAAATAAAATGAAAAGATAAACAGAAGCTTGAAAAACATGTGCAACACATACTCCTGACCTATTAGTATCTTCTCCATGGATTTGTGTGGAAACATAAATTCATAGACCCATCTGTAACGATTTCATTTCAACCAGTAAAGAATTAACAGGAAAGTTGGATGGACTAGTGAGGAGATACAGACTAGTTCATCTGCAGCCATAAACGAAGGATGGGGCTAGTTGAAGGAGGATTAGATGCTTAGTGTTTAAAGAGGAAGAACTTTTCTTAGTCTGAGTTCAGAATCAATTAAAGGATGAAGAAGCCAAGCAGAAGAAAAATTAAAAATCAGTATATTTGGTGGTATTATTGGAGCATGTAGCCATGAAAGTTTTCAACACTAAAACTCAGGGTTAGTCACTTATCCATGACTTGAAGTCAATTCCGAAAAACCACCAGTACCATCCCCCACCCTGCTGCAGAGCCCCAATCAGAGAGAACTTATTTATGGAGTTGAGGACCTAAGGAAGCAGGCAAATGCCAAAATAGAAAGGTCACAGCTTACATGTCCAATTTCTCCTTTCCAACTTATCAACCAGACAATTCACTCCTCCTCTCATAGTGAAAAGAGAGGGCAGGTCAGGCACAGTGGTTCATGCCTGTAATCCTAGCACTCTGGGAAGCCGAGGAAGGCGGATTGCTTGAGCTCACGAGTTCAAGACCAGACTGAGCAAGAGAGACATCATCTCCAGAAATAGCCGGGTAGTGTAGTGGGCGTCTGTAGTCCCAGCTACTAAGGAGGCTGAGGCAAAAGCATCACTTAAGCCCAAGAGTTTGAGGTTGCCGTGAGCTGTGACACCAGGGCATTCTACCAAGGTGAGACAAAGTGAGACTCTGTCTCACAAAAAAAAAGCAGGGGTATACCAGAAGAGTAAGTAAAGATTTAAATTTGTAATTAGGTGTAATCTGCCATATAAAGATGAAAACTTTTCAAAGAATAATTATTGAACCCCTATTTGTTAATATAATTGATAAAACATACTGTGAAAGAGCTTCTACCATTTTAAAAGAAATGTGTTTCTTTCAGAAATTTTTACATAACTTCTGCAGTAGATAAACTTAAAGCCCTTAAAACATAAAATGTTTTCATGCACCTTGATTTAGAGGTTTAAGAATATATAATGGTTCCATGAATCAGCACCCCTCTAAAGGAGAAAATAGGGTAGAAATTTATATCTTAAATGTCAAATAATATTCTTTAGAATACAAATATCTTACCAAACTGTTTTACCTTAAGTCATACTATAATTCAATTAGGATTAAATTATATCCGTGATGTATGTGGAAGCAAAAATTATGAAAAGGAATATAGAAAGAATTATAAAGTACTTGTAGATTCATTATAACCCATGGAGTGCTACCAAAATTTTCAACTGAAAGAATACTTACATCAAAAGAGCTACTGAGAAAGAAAATGATTTAACAGACTCTTTTACTTTTAAGTTATTTGTCCTCACAAAATTCAAGCACTTTGCTCATGTCAGGAAATATAATCTCAACACACTTTTAAACAGTCATTTGGGAATAGCTAGAGGCAATATTCAGGATAAAAAGTCAATTTTAACATTTTACTTTCATTTGAATTTTTCTCCTTCTTCCCATACTAGAACAATGACCAACTTTACACAACTAAAATTCTCCTCTCCATCCACTTTTCAGATGCCGTTCTGTGGGGGATTAGACAAGGCTTTCTTTTAGTTATATTTGTGATAAATGTTGAAAGAGATATTCACTCACCCTAATAGTGGGACATTACAATTCTCCACTGTATTGAACTCCAGCTTGCAATGTACTTGTTTGGACCCATAAAAGAAGAAATGTGATATGTGTCACTTCTGTGTACTTCATCATGCTTTTCCTCTACTCTGTCATGGGACTAGCAATGGTCCAAAGAAGCCAGTACCATCAGTCCGGTCCCGTGAAACTTTAAGTGACATGTAGTGCAAGATATAAATATTTGGTGTTGTAAGATCTTGGGAGTTTGAGACTGTTGATTTCAGTAGAGCATTCCTATTTCTGCAAATACGAAGAATCATCCAGAAGAAAGGAGAGAAAAAGAATTTGGCCTACTTTCCTCTTCTGATTAAAAGTAGGCAAAAAATACTCTGGAATTTCTTGAATTGGCTTATTTTAACAGAAAAATGATCATCGGGTCTAGTAATCTATAGACATAATCACTAACTTTACTTGTATAAAAACTGGTTCCTGCTTACTCAATATAGATTTATTTTAGTCTTGCCTTTAAAAAACTTTCATCTGATTTCTTATCTGAATGTACATGAATGAGAATTTATTAAAAGAAATCAAAATAATACTAACTTCTTCTATTAGGAGAAAAATGCATTATTCTTTAATTCCCAAATCAAATAAGCTTCTATTTATTTCTACTGAATAAGCATGCTTTAAAAAAGTAATAAGAGAATGAATAATGATGGTGCTTTTAGAAAAACTATGTAATTTTCTAATGAAAAACACTAATCTTAACACATTTTTGGGCAAAGAAGGTTAGGCCCTACTAAAGGGAGTTTGATGCTTTCAATTAAAATAACACTTTTGAAAAGAGTCTCTACCACCTTTATTTGAATAGTATTTCTGTTGCAAGAGAAAAGCTGCCAAATGTGTCTAGAATTGATTAATAAGGAGAATAATTGCCTCCTACTAATTTTAATCTTTTGTACAGCTTTGCCTCTCATGGGATAAACATGAGGACTGTGTGGCATTATCATCAAATCTGAATCTAACCATTCCCTTGCCAGTAGCCAATGAAGTGCAAACACAAATTAAACTAGATTGAGGATTATATTACTTGGCTGTTTGAAAATTTATATTACTGCAAAGCATGCAGACAGAGAGAAGCATATGGCAATACTGAGCAAAATTTTCTTTCTGGATATTGCCCATCTGTTTTCCATTTCACATTTCTACTTCAAGCTATTCTAGATGTCCTAATTTTTTTTTTTTTTTGCAATTGCATAAATTAGTTATTCAAATTTTCAGTGGTCAAGTAACATAGAGTCGATGATTTCCCCATAAGCAATAATAAAAATTGTAATTTATATTGAGTGCTACAAGATTCCAGTCACTGTCCTAAAGCTTTGAAATGTCATATAATTTTTTTTATTACCGCTGAATAGATATTGTCTTCATTTTACAGATGAGCAAATTGAAGAATAAAGATTCTAAGACAGTTTTCCAGTTCACATTGCTAGGAAATGGCGAAATAGGCATTTGATCCTGTTTTAGAATGCCATGCATTGGAAGAAAATACAAGACTTTTATTTTGTTCAAAAATTCAATGTATTGGAGGCAGACCCTGCAGTAGGATTGTTTAGCTGAGCTCTCCAAGAATGACTAGGGAGAAAGAGAGAACCCAGGCACACCTGGCATGGGGACCTTACCCAGAGTCACAGCTCAGGGAGCACAGCAAGGAGGTGGTGAGCTAAATACAGTGTATGATCTGGAGTGGTGGAAATCTGATGAATTAGGCAAAAGAATTTGACCAGCTGGTATAAGCTGGTCCCCCACTGAGGCCTGGGACTGGAGGAACCCTTTCTGGAGTTTTCAGTTGCTGGGAAAGCTGTGCATAGAGTGGAAAGCTTGGAAGACAGGTAGACTCAAACAGCATACAGCAATTAGATTTGAATGCTGGTTGGAGTGGATTTGGTCATGAGAAGGTTTTAGGGGCCTAAAGAACAACCATCTTAATTCTACCTGCTGGGATCAGAACTCCAGTCTTGGGACAGTTGCTTGAACTCCTATAAGCAACAGGAACTGGAGACAATCAACAGGCACTGCGAGACCTGCCCTTGAAGGATTCTTGTGAGATTGAAGATCCCAATCTGGCACGGTCTGAATGCTGAGGAACTAATCAGGGATCACCAAAGGCAACTCAGTTTGCAATAAGGACCACAGAGGTTGCTGGCTGTGCTCTCTGTTTCCTGAAAAACCACAGTGCCTCCTGGTGTCCAGCTGACATATTGTAACATACTGTCATCAAGAGCAAGGACTTCTGCTTGAAACAAAGGAAGGAGTGAGAAGGAAAAAGGAGGACAAAGAGGTGAAAAGAACAAAGAACACATGAGGAGGAACTAACAGAAAAATTCGGAAAACATGAAAAGTCAAAACAGAGGAACTCCCCCAAGGGATCATGAGGCAGCTACTACAGAAGACTCCACCTATAAACAATTAATGGACTTAAAAGAAAGAGAATTTAAAACATGGATGATAAAGACATTAAAAGGAGTGGACAAGAAAATGAAAAGACAGAACCAAAAGTTGAACGAGAGAGATGTAGAATACAGAAAGGATATGGCAAAGCTTAAGGAAATGAAGGAGAAAATCAGGCAATGTAAAGATGCAAAAGAAAGTATCAAAAATAGGTTAGACCATGGAGAAGAAAGAACCTCAGAACTAGAGGATAAAGTTTTTGCATTAACTGAGGTAGTGAAAGAGGCAGAAAAAGAGAGAGAGAAAGCAGAACAGGTGCTTAGAGAACTACAAGACTCCATGAAGCATTCAAACATTTGGATTAGGGATTCCTGAAGGGGAAGAAGATTGTCCCAAAGAAATGGAAGCCCTACTGAATACTACCATAATTGAAAACTCTCCAAGTTTTACTAAAGACCCTGACGCACTCCTTTCAGATGGATATTGAACCTCAGGTCCTCTCAACTCAAACAGAGCTTTGTTTGAACACAGACACATTGGAACGAGCCTGTACAAAGTGAACATGAATGAAAAAAATTTTGCAAGCCCCCAGGAGTAAGCACCAACTGAACTACCAAAACAGAGCCATTAGAAAGATAGCAAACTTTTCAATTGAAACCTTCCAAGCTAGAAGAACATGACCATCCACCTTCAACGTTCTTAAACAAAACAATTCTCAGCCCAGAATTCTGTATCCTGCTGAGCTAAGCTTCGAAATTAATAGAGAAATCCAATCTTTTGTGGATATAAAAAGCTCTGAGACAAAACTCTTAGAAGTGACCAAGAAATACAGTAGCACCTCAGGTTATGAAATCAATACTCACAAATCTGTAGCCTTTATACATACCAACAATAGTTAAGCTGAAAAAACAGTCAAGGACTCTATTCCTTTCACAGTAGTGCCAAAGAAGAGGAAATATTTGGGAAGTTTACCCAACAAAAGACATAAAAGATCTCTATAAAGAGAACTATGAAACTCTGAGAAAAGAAATAGCTGAAGATGTTAACAAATGGAAAAACATACCATGCTTATGGCTGGGAAGAATCAACATTGTTAAAATGTTCATATTACCCAAAGCAATTTACAGATTTATTGCAATCTGAAACTTGACCCACACCTCTCACCACTTACAAAAATTGATTCAAGTTGGATAAAAGATTTAAATCTAAGGCATAAAACAATAAAAATCCTCAAAGAAAGTGTGGGAAAAAACACTTGATGATATCAGCCTGGAGAAAAATCTTATGAAGAAAACTTCCATGACAATTGCAACAATAATAAAAATAAACAAATGGGTCTTAATTAAACTGAAAAGCTTTTGGCCAGCTAAGGAAACAATAATCAAAGCAAACAGACAACCTTCAGAATGGGAAAAGATATTTGCATATTATTAATACAACTTGAACAAAAGCTTGATAGCTAGGATCTATAGAGAACTGAAATTAATCTATAAAAACGACCCAACAATCCCATATACCACTTGGCAAGAGACATGGGTAGAACCTTCTCTAAAGAAGATAGACAAATGGCTACCAAATATATGAAAAAATGCTCATCATCCCTAATCATCATAAAAATGCAAATCAAAACTATCCTGAGATATCACCTAACCCCAGTGAGATTAGCTCACACCACAAAATCTCAAAGCTGCAGATGCTGTTGTGGTTGTGGAGAGAAGGGAGCACTTTTACACTGCTGGTGGGACTGCAAAATAATACAACCTTTTTGGAAGAAAGTATAGAGAATCCTCAAAGAACTCAAATTAGATCTCCCATTTGATCCTGAAGTCTCATTACTAGCCATCTACCCAGAAGAAAGAAAATCCTTTTATCATCAGGACATCTGCACTAGACTGTTTATGGCAGCTCAATTTACAATCACCAAAATGTAGAAACAGCCTAAATGCCCACCAAACCAGAAATGGATTAACAAGCTGTAGTATATGTATACCATGGAATACTATTCACCCATTAAAAATGATGGAGACTTTACATCTTTTGTATTAACCTGGATGGAGGTGGAATACATTCTTCTTAGTAAAACATCACAAAAATGGGAAAGCAAGAACCTAATGTACTCTATTCTAATATGAAGGCAGTAGATGAGCTAATACAAGGGGGAAGGTACAAGGGAATGAGCAAGTTGGGAGAGGGGAGAAGGGAGAGGAGGAGTCACGGTGTGTGGCACACCTCTTGGGGGCCAGACACAATTATAAAAGGGACTTTATCTAACAAATGCAATCAGTGTAACCTAAGTCTTTGTACCCTCAATGAATCCCCAAAAATAAAAATTTAAAAAATAAAAAATTGAATGTATTTATACATTATTAATTTTCATTGTTTTCATTTATAATCAAACTTAAAAATATATTTTATTTAATTTGTCTCAAATTTAGTGAAGATTTTTAAACCAACAAAATATTTCATGTATTTATGTATTTCAAAACATTTCAAAGGATTTTATAGATTCATACCTATAATTCTAGCACTCTGGGAGATCAAGACAGGTGGATTGCTTGACTTCAGGAGTTCCAAACCAGCCTGAGCAAGAGTGAGACCCCACCTCTAAAAATAGTTGGGCATTGTGATGGGTGCCTGTAGTTCCAGCTACTTGGGAGGCTGAGGCAAGAGGATCACTTGAGCCTAAGAGTTTGAGGTACTGTGAGCTGTGACATCATAGCACTCTACTGAGGGTGGCAAAGTCAGGCTATGTCTCAGATTAAAATAAATATATATATATATATATATATATATATATGTAGTAGTCTGTTAAGTACTGAAGCACTGAATTTCAGATTTGGAAAGGACATTCAATGTCTCTCAATTTGTTAAGCAATGGAACTCTTTCTTCAAATAAAATTAGATGAAAATTGGATTTTTATAACCAGTAACATCTATATGAGGTTAGAAATTAATTGCAAGCAGAGAAGTAGTAGGTGTACAAGAGGATCAATAAATAAGATGGGCAAGAGTTTGCTTATATTTTTCCTAATGTCCTAGACACAGAAGAGGCCGCCTTTTCTCTTCTCCCTGCTGTATTTTGTGGCTTCCTTTTCACAGGACCTAAAATCCATATTAGCATAATTATGCTCAACCTACTTCATAGCCCCACAGGATGAAGATAACCAGTGTGGGCTGGTCTAATTAAGAATGCAATGTGTTTTTCTCTAGGAATGATAATCTAAAGCCCAAACAACCAATTTATAAAAGAATGGTTCAAAAAAATCAGTGCCTATCTTGATCTTGTCTTTGCAAACATACACTCACAGGACTGTGATTTAATCAGGCTCTCACACCTAAACCACTGGTAATGACACTGTGATCTGATTCTTGGCATATACTCTTAAAATCTTGTCCCTCACCTCTTTTAACTCCCACACACATTTTCATAATATAGCTTGAGGGGACCGGGAGCACCTGCACATTCCACAGAACAGCATAGTGTTTCCTTATATATCAACAACATCATGCTAAAGAAGTCAGAGAAGGAATAAAAGGCAACTACGTTGGAGGCCTTGGTAAGACAACTGAGCTCCAGAAGGGAGGAAATACATTCTATGGAGATTCAGGGGTCTATCATGTCAGGGAAATTGGGGGTACGGAGATATCAGTGGTTCAGCATGGTATGCCGGTAGGTACCTTCCAAAGGACAGGGCAAATTTGTTGCACCTTACACCCCTCAACATCAAGAAGGAATCATGTGCTTAGTGGGCCTCTGGTGGGGATGTGGAGTGGGGGGAGGTTCTTTCAAGTCTTTGATGATGTTATTCATTTCTCTAGGGATAGGGTATTGGTTTCAGGTTATTATTTGCTAGGAAAAAGAAGGTCCAGAGATCCGTTTGGCTATACCTATCATAGTATCCTTTATTCCATGGCTGAGATGGGTTACATCAAGGTTCAGCACAAATGCTTACTTACTTAAACCTCACTGGTTGATTTTTTGCTATTTGCAGGTAAATATAATACTGCACCATCACATCCACTGGTCTCTTGCAGCCTTGCTGGAAATGATTATTTCATAGTATATGACATAACCACAAGAGATAATTGAATCAGTGGCTCAGGTACTGCATATCATTGGTACCAAAGATCTATCCTTTAATATTCACCAGAATTTTTCTACCTTAAGGTCAGTTAACAAATCCCAGACTTCTCAACCCCTACTTTCCCCTATCCTAATTTTATGTTAGTCAGGGATCTTCACTGAAAGCAACAAAGGCTAATTCAAGATAAAAGAATGTCTTGAAATAAATCCAACAGCATTGGAGAATTAGAATGAGAAACCACACAGCTAGAGCAGCAGCCAAAATGATACCCATGCATGCATCGCTCTTCATGGCACTGCCGTCACTGCTGAACCATGTTCAAAGCCACAGGACCACCCTTGGCAATCCTGGAAGTCACCACTGGGACTCCTGCTACTGCTGCCCCTAGAAAGTGGTCATCTGCCACTGCTCCCCCTGTCTTTGTCTTCCACCAAACAGATTCTGTGAATATTTCTTTGAAGCACTGTCTCATAATTCAAAGTATAGGCCCCTTGTGGTTGGGTTCCAAGGCTAAGTGCAAGGCAGGCTAGCCAGGCAAGCGCATAAACACTTGCCATTTAAACTTCTGTATAGGAAGGAAACTCCTTGCAACTAAGAGTTTTGGTTCAGGAATCCCCTAGATATGAAAAGCTATATAATAAACAGCTTAAAATAAGCTAACAGAAAGGCAAATTTCAATATAAATTGTTAACATTTACCAAACACTTTCCATTTCCAAGCACTGTTTTTTTGTTCTATATATTAATTCATTTGATCCTTATATTACTACATTTTTCCCATTCGGGGAGCTGAGACTGGAATATAATGCAGTTATATAGCTTCTTGGAGGTCACAGTTAACAAGTGACAGGAGATAATTCTATTTCAGGTCTGTCAGATGCCAAATCCACACTCTTACCTATTATATTCATTGTTTATAATTATATTTTCACAAGGTTTAAAGTGTATAGTAATTTTGACATGTAATACTGCTTTAGTTCTTGGGAAAAACTGATAAAGTGCTAGGATAATGTCAGATGAAAGAAGAAGAATGTAAGATTGTGATTGAATTTAAAACCTGAACATTCGATTAAAACTTTAGCCATAGGCCCTAAAACTTCTTAGATTTATGAAATTGAGTCAAAAGACTCTAGTTATAAAATTACACTTTACTTTAGAATATATTGTAAACCTCTGAGCAGACTTTGGTAGTTTTTTTGTTTTTGTTTTTTTCTTTTTCTTTTTGCTCTGGATGATGACTCAATATAATACTTTCTGGGTAACATCAGCAAAGATAATAAAGAATGTGGTATTTCCAGAGGTATTTTTCTGTTTCCTGGCCAACAAAGTACCAAAATAATAGATTTTGACATGGGTTGCAGCTATACATTATGGAAGAATGCTTATTTTCAAGGCTTAAGAAATTTAACATATTTAGGCTGGGTGTAGGGACTCACACCTGTAATCCTCGCAATCTAGGAAGCCAACATGGGTGGATTGCTTGAGCTCAGGAGCTGAGACTAGCCTAACCTAAAGTGAGACCATGTCTCTACTAAAAATAGAAAAAGTAGCTGGGCATTTTGGCAGGCACAGCTACTTGGGAGGCTGAGACAAGAGGATCTCTTGAGCCCAAGAGTTTGATGTTGCTGTGAGCTATGATGATATCATGGCACTCTACCCAGGGCAAAAGAGTGAGCTCTTTTCTCAAAAATTAAATAATAATTTTTTTTTTACTTTTTTAAAATGAGTATTTTCATATTTTAGGTTATGGTATTATTTGTGTTTTGAAGTAACTTTGACAAAAAATTAAAATGAGAATACTGACATAAAGTAATGGATTTGTATTATTTGTCATATACCATGGTCTCAATTATGCCCACTATGGGACTTGATAAGTGCTTTGTAATCATTTACTGATTGAAAAAATGCCAATACTGTAATTCATACTATTTATCTATACTGTTCTCATCGGGTCTCCCAAGTCTTGCCCATTCCACTAAAGCCTGTATCTTCTCAGCTTTTTATCCCAGCAATTGATTTCCTGTCCAACTTTACTGAAAGGAGGAAGAACATATAACACATATGTCCACATTCTTCCCCATTTTAATTTTCCTCTTATTTTACTTCTTTTCTTCTTCTCCCCACATCTATCTCTCATTTTGCTGATTCTTTCCCTTCTTAATTTTTTTTTCTCTCAGTTCTTTCTTAATTATTTTCTTCACATCAAGAAAGACCTGCCAAGAAAGTAGAATCACAAAAAATAAACAAACAAACAACTTACCATCAATTAGAAGGCAAAAGCCATGAGTTTGAATTTTAGTGACAAAATTCTAGTCCCTGTAACAGAAACTGAAGGTCAAGATAGGGTAAAATACTTCAGAATTTTGGAAGAGTTAGGAGACTAAAAAGAATGATTAAGGGATTTAGGTGAATTAGAGGATAATCCTGGTTTATTTTAGTAGCCAATTTATTGAAGGTCATCATGAGACAAGATCATGAAAAGGAAAAGATAGATTAGACACAACCATTTGTGGGGCATCTCACAGACCAGAGAAGGTTGTAGAATAGATAAAACTAATAAAGGTTCTATTATCAAATTGTCTAAGAGACATAGAGAGAACAGATATAAAATACTATGTAAAAACTAATGGCGTGTATCACTTTGAGCTCCACTAAGAACAGACCCTGAGAGGATATGCTACATAGCAATTAATAGCTCCTTCCACGGGATTGTTAATTCCCGGCACCTCTTTTCTTCCTCTCTTCAACCCAACTGTTATTTTATGAAGTGGATTCAGCAGAAGGATGGCAAAGTGGATTCAACAACAAAAGGGCTGTCAATAGACCAAGTGGCCATTGGAAATCAGGCCATTGTGCATGGAAAGGCGGGGCAGAACCAGGCAGATATGGGAAAATGCCAATAATGTTCACTACAAAAATACTGTGGAAAGTGTCAGAAAAATGTACAAGCAGGAGTAAATTATACTGTGGCCTTGGAATTCAAGTCGGTGTTTTCCAAAAAAAAGCAACACAAGATCATACTACAGAGAGAAATGAGGTTCACATAGAATGAACATACAAAATAGCATATCCTTGAGAGGACAGACAACTTTATGGGTCAGAGACAAACCTGCAAAGATAACCTGGACATTACTGCGAACATCCTTGTATGTCATGGTACAGATATACTCAGTAGGTTGAAGGAGAAACATCTTAGGGTCCAGATCAAAACCATGTTTTACAATGTCGGCATTCATGGAACACTTTCTTCTAAGTACTTCACGTAAATTTTCTCTCCCATTCCTCAAAACAAGTTCACAAGATAGATGCTATTACCCCCATTTTATGAGGGTGGATCCATTTTATGAGAGCTTTTGGGGGGATCCAACCTAATTTCCCATTTTATAGGATGGGAAACTGAAGCACAAGGGGGTTGAGTAATTCACGCAAGCTCAGGCTGCCAAGATAGAGTTAGAATTTGAAGCTAAGTGCAGTAGTCCTCCCATATCTGAGGTTTCACTTTATGTGGTTTAAGTTACCCATGGTCAATTGCAACTAGAAGACAGAGGAATACCATACCAAAAGATATTCTGAGAGAGACAATATTTACGTACCTTTTATTGTATTACATCATCAAATATGAAACATCCAATTTCAAATCAAAAGTTTGGTTTATAATATCTCAAACAAGAAGCACTACTATTAAAGCATGTGACACAGCATGGTAGCCTGTGTGTGCCAGAAATGAAGAAGCTGGGAGAGCAAGTGGTGATGAAATCATATGAACTATTTTCCACAGATTATTGAGCATTGAATATTTTTCCTGCAAGAAGTAGTCAGTTGGTGCCAGGTCTGATGACAGGGAGTTTCCAGGTCCAGCTTCTGTAGTCTGAACAGTGTTGTATGTGCAACATGTGGTCAAACCTTGTCTTGCGAGAGGATTGCCCTGTCTCTATCACAAATCTCAGTGGCTTAATCACAGGCACCTCATCATTTCACCCAGTGGGCTGTATTAGACACCTGCTGTAATCAATTGACCAGGTTTCAAGAAGCTGTAGTGTATGACACCAGCACTGGACCACCAAGCAGAGACTATTAGCCTTTTTGGATGAATATTTGGTTCTGAACTGTGTTTCACCATTTTGTCTTCACCTAGTCATTGTGCGAAACAACTGTGATTGTGACAAATAATCCATTTTTCATTACAGGTAGCAATGCGGTATACAAATGATTCAATTATATCTACTGAAAGCAAAAAAGAGACAAGTTGTGAGATGATTTCTCTTCTGAAACTCATTTAATTCATGTCTAGCCCATCTATCCAGCTCCTTTACCTTGCCTGTTTGTTTCAAATAGCCCAATATTGTTGGACTAGTAATGTCAAACCTTTCTGCTAATTCATACATAGGTTTAGATAGATTCACTTCCACTACAGCTTTTGGTTCATTATCCACTATGGTCTCAGGTTACCCACATGACTCATTGTCAATCATTAAAATCACCAGAATGGAACTTCTCAAACCCATTGGTGTACTGTGCATTCATTAGCCATATCTTTTCCAAACACTTCTTGCTATTTCTAGCCATCTGGGGTGCATTGGTTCCACGGCAGAACTCATATTCGAAAATAACATGAATTTTTGACTTACAGATACTTTCACAAAAATTGCTCTAAAAAACAATTTGAAAAATAATCACAAGCCAGAGCATGCATTAGAAAGAATGAGGATGTATCTTCACAATAAAAGTAAAACAAGAAGCATCAAAATGAAATGTCAGATCCAGGCCAACATCTATAGTTTGGGGATTTTGTTATGTGGGCTAATCTTGCAGAGAAGGGAACACTTCTACACTGCTGGTGGGAATGCAAGCTAATATAGCCTTTTTGGAAAGAAGTTTGGAGACTCCTCAAGGAACTAAAAGTGGACCTACCATTTGATTCTGCAATCCCCCTACTAGGTATTTACTCAGATGATCAACAATTATTTTATAACAAAGACATTTGCACCAGAATGTTTATTGCAGCCCAATTGATAATAGCCAAGACACGGAAATAGCCCAAGTGCCCATTGGCCCATGAATGGATTAACAAATTGTGGTATATGTACACCATGGAATACCATGTAGCCATAAAAAAAGATGGAGACTTCACATCTTTTATGTTTACCTGGATGGAGCTAGAACATATTCTTCTTAGTAAGAGGATATTAGCCCAGATAACAAATCCCAAAACTAAAGTTGTTGACCTGGATCTGACATTTCATTCTAATGCTTAGTAAAGTATCTCAAGAATGGGGGATAAAAATACCCAATGTACTCAATACTACTATGAAATTAGTATGTAGTCACCTACACATTCATAGGAACGGTAAAACACAACTGTAGTCCAGAAAGGAGGAGGGAAGAGGAAAGAAAGGGGAGGGGAGAAGGGGGGGGAGAAGGGAGGCTGAGAGGAGAGAGCTTTTGGGGGATCCAACCTAATGTGCATAATGCAATGATGCATTTCTATACTATTAAGAATAGAGTATGAATGTTTTTACCACAACAAATAAGTAAGCAAGGAGATGATTATGTTAATCAGTTAGATGTAAGCCTTCCACATTGTATATCAAATCATCACATTGTACCCTATAAATGCATTAATGTACAGAGTTGTGATTTAATAAAGAATTTTTTAAAAAATGAAATGTCAGAGATATCAGCTGATACACTCAATACTTAAGGAAATCAGATGTTTCGAATATTGTTATAATTATTCTGTTTTATTATTATTACTGTTAATATTTTACTGTGCCTAATTTATAAATTAAACTTTATGGATGTATGTATAGGAGAAAACAGTATATACAGTATATAGTATAATTTGATACTGTCTGCAGTTTCAGATGTCCACTGGGGTCTTAGACTATATCCCCTGTGGATAAGGGGAGACTATTATAGGCTGACAGCTGAATTAAGACTCTTTTTAACTCTACATGTGTTATCTCCAAGTCTTCCGGGAGTGTTTAAAAGATAAATTATAAATGAAAACCTAACGTAATGGAAATCAGTAAGAGACAATATCAAACGAGTAGGCAAAAGATGATGGCATTGTTAGATTAATAAGAAGAGCTAGAATGAACAGTTGGGAAAGGCTTTTGAGGTGAAAACAACTGCA
This sequence comes from Loris lydekkerianus, assembly GCA_963574355.1. NCBI lineage: Eukaryota > Metazoa > Chordata > Mammalia > Primates > Lorisidae > Loris > Loris lydekkerianus. The sequence continues at coordinate 36,942 of CAUYPK010038560.1, forward strand.
CCTTATAAGCAATGAAATGTAGGATGGGAAGTCTGAGGGAGAAGGCAGAGATAAAAACAATTCCCAAATTTCTTATTTGTATCCTGTGGTTTTTCTTACTTGTATCCCAAGAGTTTGAAAATAAGAATATATTTGCATCCATGAAAAAAAAAAATGAGTTAATTTAATTAATCCACGCATCCTACTAAGAGGAGCAAGCCAGAACCCCAGTTTTCAGAAAAAAGGTAAAAGGTGAGCACCGGATTTGTGGTCATGGTGAGGACTGAAGCTCAACTTACTGAATGAGAGATCCTCACCTCTTTCCTCTCTTATGTCAAAACCAATTCTAAAACAAGGTTGATAGAGTCAAGAGGCCATGAATGTCAGAGAAGAAAAATTGTCAAGCCTAGAGAATTGGTTTAAACTCAACATTATCCAAGTCAACAATTAATAGCCACTCTACATAAAAGTGTCAGAGTCGTATGTGTCTTTTAGCAACTCCATAGAAAAGATGATCCACTGACCAGAGTTCTTGTTTGACTACATAAACCAACACTCTAATGTAAACAAAACAAGTCATATGCTGAACAATTATTGTAAGTCCTTCATACTCGCAATTTACTGGAAAAAAAAATTCTACTTAAAAAAAATTAAGAAGTTAACTGATGACTCCATACTGAATCCAAGAGTGAAAGCATTCTATAATAGACAATGTGAATGCTACTTTCTTTGCAGCATCATCATCATCATCATTATTATTGCTTAACATTTCAACACAGCAATTCTCTGATTTCTGAATGTATTTATGTTTGTTCATTCTTTACGAGGTTTTTGTTTCTAGTCCTTACCTTAAACATTGTTATTGTTATTAAATTTTAAGCCTCTTTAATTTGTGTCTGAGGGAGAAGGCAAAAAATGGAAACCTAATAAACACATGTATATGTAAAAAATTTTTTAAATGGAGAGGAAGAAAAAATTCTACTTAAAACATTGAAAAACATTAAAATTTGGACAACATAGAGAAGTCATTTATGCTAATTCATCAAAGACATTCTGTGTTTTTTCCTAAATACTTCTCAAATCTAATACCCTTCAGCAATCTGAGGAATTACCCTCCAAAGGTTTCCTTGTGAAAGCAAACATCCCACAGTGTAAATCAGGGCTCCTGTGTCCTTGTTCATTTAATTCTTCATGCCCCAGGTGATCATACTGGTCTCTAGATTAAAGGTGAGAAAACTACTGTTCTTTACACGACAGAAGTTAGAAGCTAACTAACATGGAACTGTGTAAGAGGGAAACATAGCATCAGTATTGAAATACATAGCATAAATATTCATTCTTTGCCTTAAAATTCACTAATTCTTTTCAATTTTTTTAGCACTTTAAGAACACAGAGCTAAGAAATGGGCTATTATGTATATCCCTTACCAACATGAAATAATCTTATTAACAGCAATGATTCAAATACCACTGGATTATGATTCCACCTGTCAAGAAAAAATACTCACCCTCCCCACCCGGTCCTCCATCCCCTGTTGTTTTGTCTCATATAAGCTTACAAACAATTTTCTGGCCAAAATCCCTGAAGTCTGCTATACACCAAGGTACTCTGAGGGTGGCCCCTCACCCCACTGCTGCTGTCTATGCCCTCCCAGCAAATATCATTTCCAGACAAAGGTAGCTTCTCTTGTTGCGCACAAAGCTGCAAACTCACTAGGGATCAAAATGACCTGAATTTCCCTCAGTTGTCACTATGTCTGCCTCATACTGTGTTGCTTACAAAAAGTAAACAAGTGCAAGGCACTTCCTTTTCTTTCTCTCTGTTCCATTTCAGACCAGAGCCCTGACCTGGCTTTGCTGGAGCTTCTGTTGTTTCATGGTATCTTTTATGAAAAGGGCTCTTTCTATTGCTGGCTGCTACCCCTCTACACAGTTGCAGGTATAATCGGGGCTGTCTTTGTCTGCACTTCAGCCTCCCACCCTAACCAAGTAGAAACCACCTTCAACTCCATTTTTCCTTCATGTGAATCAACTCATGTCTGCGCTGACTTAAAAGTACCCCTGTTACACATATGGCACAGTACCTTGATGATTGAAATGCTGTCTGCTTTTCTGGAGGATTTTGTGACACCATAATATTTCTGGCAAGTTTTAAGCACAGTTTGGCCTAAAGAAATGCACACTCCCAAGGTATTCTTTCTGGAATTCTTCTCTGGGCTAAACCATATTTCCTATGTCCTTAATCTCTCTATTTCTTTCCTTCAAATATAATTATATATATATACAAACCCACATTTAGATGTTCTGTTTAGGTTATTTACATGTGGATAAAAACATATAAAGTACTAAACAATTCTGGGTCTGAAGTCAGAAAAGGTTTGAAGCAAAGCTTTGTATCTTGTTCATTTGAACTGCAAACAGAATTGCTTTTCAGTCCCTAAAGAAGAATTTACAGCATCTGTCAACTTTTCACACAAACTATCCTGAGCTTATTTCTTGTGAAGGCTAATTGTATGTGTCAACTTGACCTGGCGATGTCCAGGCATTTGATCAAATATTTTGAGTGAGTCTGTTAGTGTGTTTCTTGATGATATTAACATCAGAATAGGTAGACTGAGGAAAGCAGGTTACCCTTGCTAATAGGCAGGCTCCAACCAGTCAGCGGAAGTCCTGGATCGAACAAGAAGGCTCCCCCTCTACTGAGTAAGAGAGAACTCTTCTTCCTCCACTGCCTTCAAGCTGGGACATTATTTGGTGGTGGTGGTTGCTGTTATTCATTTTGTTTTGTTTGTTTGTTTGTTTGGCTTCTAACTCAAGCAGAAACACTGTGGCTCTTCCTGTGTCTCAAACCTACCTATGTTCATACTGGAACTACATATTCAGCTCATCTGGTTTTAGAGCCTTTGGACTCAGACTTGACTAAAATTGTCAGCTCTCCAGCAAGCTGCAGACCTGGGGACTTGTCAGCCTCTGTAATTGCATGAGCCAGTTCCCTATAATATATACATAGTTCAATTGGTTTTGAATATCCATACAGGTTCAGACCCTATTTGTTCTGTTTTCCTGGAGAATCTTGACCTATGCATATTTGTCTATGGGTCTGGTGCTCTCAAGATTCTTCTAACAGTAGTTTTGACGCAGCTCATCTTGTGCTAAAACCAAAAAGACAAAAAGGAAAATTAACCCTTCCTTCCCTCTTCAGACACACTTGGCAGTCATGGAATTCTATTCGAAATAGAAAAAGATTTACTGGCACTGGAGAAATTGAAGAGATAAAACCATCTATAACTTTCATATATACTATACGTTAGCCTCTTAAACCATCCAGTGTTTAGCCAGCTCTAGAAATCCAATATGACCATGCTTCCAGACAGAAAGATGTTTGAACTGAGTATAACAGATTCACATTACAACCGTCTTCCAGATGCCATTAGGAGCTATATATTTTTAATTTTATTTATTTATTTATTTAAAGTTACATTTTTAACACGTGTCTAATTTACATAACCAATTAGGCAGTTCATTAGAACACATTGCCCACTACACACTTAGCTACAGTCATTAAAGACTTTTGTATCTGCAGACCTATAAACTTCAATAAGAACTACATAGAAAAATAACCTTTGGGAACACAGGTTTATTTGGGGAGAAAAAGTTAAGATTACTGTAATATTTGTAGACATGTTCTTTAGATGTGTTTTTATCTATTTCTAGATGTAATTAAGATATATGATTATATTAACAGAATCTCCAAGATGAGATTCCATGATTTTTGTGACTCTTTCTGTTGACTTTGAAAAAAGGAGTCTATAGTGAATTAGCTGGTCACCTAGACAGCATCTATTGGCTCCTTTTCCCTCCTAATAGCATTTTAATTTCAGTTTGGGGTCCATTCCACTATGTAGCCCATGTGTTCCAAGGGAAGTCAAACTTAATAGTGTATCGTCTACCTGACCTAAGTCAATCAGCATATTTCCATTCCTTTGGACATTGATTGGTTTGAAGGTACAGACGTCATCTTAACTGATCCAATCACAGGTTGAATTTTAAAAGGCAGATTGCAGGACTTTTGCTGGTTCAATAAGTTGGTCAAGGTAAACAGCTTTCAAGGAGGGTACCGAGGCTAAAATCTATAGAATTCAACTTCAGCCAACAGGATTAATCACTGGATGATTTTTCTGAGAATATTTATCCTTTTGCAATTTAAAATTTGTCAACATAAAAATGAAATAATTACTGCAAATATTTGAAGAGATAGATGACAACCAAGAAATTGTACGAATAAAATTAAATCTAGCAATTAAGTAACCTAATTATTTCCAGTAGTGATATACATTTATACAAATGATACACTAAGACATAATGAATTCTAGTGTTTAAATGTTTATACATTGAATTTAGAAATATTTGCCAGAGGAGAGGAAGTTGTAACAACTATTTAGGAGATGATTTTCTTGTCCATGTTAATATCTTGCATTTTAGAAAGCCAAAAAAATATGCAGAGATGGGAGTGAATTTATCAGATGGTGAATTTCTTTATATTTATAATTGTTCCAGCTATTTTGATAAAATGAGATAAAAAATATTTTATAAAGCTATTTCTAATTTTTAATGTTTTGTGTATTAAATACTTGGTAATTTCCTATTATTCTAGAAGATTCATTTACCTTGTCACTTAATATATTTCATGCTCATATAATGTCATGAAAATATTATTCAATCATTTTGAATGTAAGTACTATCCAGCTACCATAGTCATTTCTCAAATTGTACAACTCTTTCCAAAAATAGAAAGACTTGGTCACCTCAGAAGATTGCCAAGATTTTACTGTCAAAGCCTTCTCGAAGAAACAGATTCTGGTGAAACACATCCTCTACAATATTGGAAAAATATCTTACATCAGCCATGGAATTACCATGACACCAAACATAAATGCTCAGGAAAAACTAATTAGAAAATCCCTAAATAAATTGATCAATTTTATCAAAATGTATTTTTGTTAAAATATAAATTTATTTGTAACTTATGACCACTGTATTGACCCCTGAAGACCTCTTTCTCCCTGAGCCTCCACTTTTGGTAACTTGCTTAGCTCATCATCATTTTCTGTTCATTTTGGTTCTGCGATCATTTCCATGTTGCTTAGTCTTCTCCATGATTCAATTTCAGAGGTAGAAGAATGCAAGTTCTAGTTCATGACAACAGTACTTCACATACAAGTATTCTTGCCTGGGAAGAATGTGTTTGATGGGCTGTTCTGCCTGGGATCTCAAACCCACTGCAGCTTCTGAGCTAGTTATTTCCTGTTATGCCTTGAACCTCCTTTCCTTCCCATTCGTCTCCCGTCTCCACTAGTCTAGATAGACTACATCACTCAAGTTCCCTTGATGTCTGTTCTCCTGTAGGATTTGGATAAAATAAGGCACCATCAGGGGAACAGAGTACAGAAGGAAATGGAAATAGCAGCATTTTATTCTCATTGCTTCCTTAGTTTGGGGTACATTTCTGCCAGCAGCTCTCCCACCTGTTCCCACCCACCAACACACACACTTCAGTTCATCCACCCATCCACACCACTCTGTGTCACTTCATCTATGATTCCAGTTTTTACCCAGCTCCAGTGCCAGGATTTCCTGCCTTGAGTATTGGGATCTAAGGGTGGTAATGGCCAGGTTCTGAAGGCCCTACCAGACCTCCCTCATTTCCGCCACCCTGCCCCCATATCCCTAAGTAGTTCCTTTGTATAGGAGTCTTCTTTTGAGCTATCTGGGGTGAATTGTTTTACCGCTTGTATCAAGAAAATTTGGACTTACTCCAATTGAAATTAGGTTATTTTATGTTGTGAAGTGTACCATACTTCAACCTCATTAAAAATGGACTTTTTGAGTTCTTCTGAGAAACTTACCCTTAACTCAAATATTATTTCTAAAGGAATATGCATCATATAATAATTTGCAAATAGATAATTTCACAAATGAATATTTGGAAATAACCTTTGAAATCAAAGCAAGGCAAGCTTCCTTTATTCCTTTTGCCTCTACTGTAGTCCTGGAAATGTAGCAGCCCTTAATATATGGTTATCAAGGAGCTAATTGTAGGAAAAAGAAGAGATGATGTTTTGGAAACAATTCCAAGAAGGAAATTTAAAGTTATATATTTTTTCCTAATGACTGAACATCTGCTATGAGATGAATCATATTCACCCAAAATTTATATATTGAAGTCCCAAGCACTAAGACCTCTAAATGTAAGTGCATTTGGAGGTGGGGGCTTTAAAGAGGTAACTAAGGTAAATGAAGTCATATGAGTGGGCCCCAGTCCTTGTGACCATATTGGAGATAAAGCCTACAAAGACAGGATTAAGTGAAACTGAGGCAAATAGTGGAGGACCGTAACCCAAGATGACTGATGGCCTCATAAGAGACACCAGGAATCCATAGACACAGGGAAAAGGCCATGTGAGGCTTTTGGCAGAAGACACCCATCTGCTAGCCAAGAACAGAGGCCTTACCAGAAACAACCCTGGCAACACTTTGATCTTAGATTTCCTGCCTCCAGAACTGTGAAAAATAAATTTCTGTTATTTAAGCCACCCTGCCTGTGGTATTTTGTTACGGCAGACCTAGCAAGCTAATATAGTGTCTCAATCACTATTTATAAATGTAAGATCTTCTAACCTAACTCACTTTTCATATTTAGTGAGTGACTCTATATCACCTTTTATTTTAAGCCACATTGCCCTGATTTGACAAAGAAACCATAAATTCATTCACCTGGGAAAACAATTTGAGGACTGTAAAAATGATGTGGAAACACAAAGCATCAGGTAGAAACCAAATGCTGACAATTATTTTGTGACAGAAACTAAATATATACTCTCATTCAAAATAACCTCCTCCAGTTTAAAAAAAAATGTAGCTTCCTGATTTTTTTATTCCCAAGTTTTGGCACATAGTAGGTATTCATTCTAAATTTTATGGAAGTATTGAATTAACAACTTGATGGATTATATTATGTTTTATACCAGTGATTCTCAAAGTGTGGTTCCTGTATCATCAGCCTCAGTACCTGAGAACTTCTTAGAAAAGCATATTCCCTAAACCTACTCCAAACTTACTGAATCAAAAATTCTGGAGTCCAACAATATGAAGTTTGGCAAGCTTTAGGAGATTCTAATATGGGCTAAAGTCTGAGACGCCTTCGTTTGTAATCACTATAAATCTAAGTATCTCAACATTAAATGAATGACATTGAAAAAATGTTATGGGATAAAGAGTTCCTTATCTCAAAAACAAATTGAAGTATTTCCTTCAGATATTATTTCACTAATGGTTGATATAAAAATGGAAACTGTTTATTATCATCTGGATTCTAAATCTTACAGTATTATAAATAGCAACTCATTAATTTTATAGTACTTAAATATTGGCAATATATTAATAAATTATAAATTCTTAGAAATCTAATGTTTAACATTAAAAATATATAAGGACGTCTTTCAAAAAATATCCAAAGTAATAGGCCAAATTTATACAGTGTACCATTAGTAACATTTGTCAAACGAAGCAGCAATCGAATTCATTCAACATGACTCACCTTATCACTTTGTGGAAGGAAAGACTTCCTCCCTGTGACAGGAATTGGGAACAATCATTGTTAATTGACTTAGATTTGTCAAAAGAAACACATCAGGATCCACTTTAATCCATGACATCTAAGATTTCTTTCACAAATGTAAACAATCTCCTGAAATAGAATTTTACTGCCAATATTGTTCTATGTGAATGTTTTTATTTCACAAGATAGTGTTCAAAGGATACTAGAAAAAAAGGAAAGAAAAGTCTGCTGCTCACAGAGCTTATAGCTGGTAGTACCCAATCTGATTATAGTAATAATAAGTTACATTAAATAGCAAACATTGTATTTAGCTCAACTGTAAGATATAGGTGAACTCACCTGGTCTGCACATATAGTCTGTACAACCATTTGTGTTATAAAAGACTACTGCCATTTTATAACACAGAGTGTTGAGAATTCTCATGTGGCCTGTCCAGGCTACATGATGTCTCTAAATAATCATTAGGCCTGGCTCGCCAGGTTTTTGGACAAGATCACTGTGATTACTTAGAGTCTAATGGAGCATCTAATAACCCAAGTAATTTATGATGCAAAATTATCAGTAGGGGCCGGGCAAAGTGTCTCACACCTGTAATGCCAGCACTTTGGGAGGCTGAGGCAGGAGGATGACTTTAGGACAAAAGTTTGAGATAAGCCTGGGCAATCTGACAAAACCCCATGTCTACAAAAAATATTTTTAAATTAGCGGAGTGTGGTGATGCATATTTCTAGACCTAGCTACTCTGGAGGCTGAGGCTATAGGATTGCTTGAGCCCAGAAGTTCAAGGCTACAGTGAGCTATGATCACACAACTGCATGCTAGTCTGGGCAACAGAGTGAGATCTTGTCTCTAAAATAACAATAATAAATAGTGTAATGATGATGAAGGAAAATGATATTTCAAGGAATCTGCAACTACCGTAATATGATATGGATATAAAAATTTCTGTTTATGACAATAGAAAAGAAATCTACATAGTCATGCTAAGGCTTCTGCAATTTGTTTCCTACAATCAATATGAAGGAAATGCCACATTTCTGCTAGAGGTTAAGTAACATAAAGATAATTCATATTAATAGACTCCTCACATTCTGTGGGCCTAGGCCCCAGGTTAAGAACATTGATGTGTAGCAATATTTTATACAAATACCATGAAATTATTAACAGTCTATGGAAAAGTGTAGGAAATTTCTTAGGATACATGGTCCAGTTACTTCAACAAATAAAGTGTATAGGCATTATAGATGCATATATACAATATACATTTTTTTTCCTAAATGGATGTAGATTTAATGAATAGAAACATTACCCCAAATACAATGTTAAAAGCCTATTTCAAATAAAGCTACTTTATAAAAGCATTTTAGAAATAGTCAGGAAAGAATGAATATGGACTTGATATTAGGTTACGTTTATTTTGCTAAATGTAACAATATTATGATCAGGTTTTCAAATTCTTATCTCATTGAGATAAATACTAAAGTTCTGGTGGACAAAAATTAGTATGCTACATTGGATTTTCCTGAAAATGCACCAGAAAAAATGTGGGGGGAGAGACTGGTGAGGTAAGAATAGCAGACTGTTGACTGTGTGCTGCTGAGGACTCTATTACATCGTCCTTTACAACTTTATTTATTTCAAAATTTCCTTCCTATAGTAAATATATGCTTATAGATGGAAAATGTCCATAAGCCCTTAAGATAAGAGAAATTTAACCTAAACTTAAGTGATAATAAAGCTTCTAAAACTTCCTGGGCCATACTTCACATTCTCTTGACCTGCCAGTTTATTCCAGCCATTAATACAGCTGTAAAGAAGTGTAAATGACAGTATCTCACTTCAGCTGTTCCTCAACTCTCTCACTTCTTTGGAGAAGGGATTTTCTGCGATCCCACTGTTGAGTTGCCAGGAGAATCCATTCACTCATTTGTGTATCAGGGCAAACCAGGCAGTTAACACCCTAAGGGTAACTCTTGACCAGTGAGGGACAGAGAGTGATAAAAATCAATCCCTTTTCCAGTCTTCCAGCAGATAATTCTCCACAGGTTTGACCAACCTCCTCCATGCGTCTGTAGTAGAACTTAGCCTTGAACTCACCATGATTATCTAATCACCCTTGGCTTATCTGTTTCCTTCTCTCTGGCGCCTACTCCTGTTCCTTAGAATGTCTTAGGAAATAAACTAGACCTAAGCACCAGTCTCAAGCTCTGCTTCTTGGGGAATTTATGAGAGATAATGGGGGATAAGATCATAAACTACAGTGAATTTTTAGAGCAATAAACAAGTCAGTTAAAATACCATGTCAGTCAGGTTCCCTGGGAAGCAGACTCTGAGACAAACATAGGAGGTCATGAACATTATTGAGAAGCAATGCCTATAAATATAAAAGTTGGAGGAAGCAGAATATAGCAGACAAGCGCATAAGATCACAAGGAAAATCTGACTGTTATGAATGGAGAAAGGAGATATAAGAAGGGTTGAGCATATAGACCTTCTGACATCTGAAGAATTCTCAGCCTGCCCAACAGTGAAGGATGGAGTGAAAACGCTCCTTGGTGGGGTTTGTCTTGGAAAGATGTGCCAGGACCCGGAGCCCAACCAGGCTCAGTCATTGCGGGGTTGTCTGGGAACTGCATGGACTTGGGTCAAAAGCTGGGAGAGATACTGAGAGTGCTCACATCTGGGAGCGGGCAGGTTACTGAAATAAGGGCAGTTCAACAGCAAGTTCTCTCATGCAGGGAGATTCAAAATGCCTACTTGTGTGCCTGCCAAAAAAAGTTTTGTAAAAGTTTTTTTTTAATGTTATTATACTTGATTACCCCTCTTCTTTGTTGCATCAGTGAAAAGGGACTATAAAGCTGAAGATAAAATGCAGTAATTATTGAGAAATATAACCACTCACTGTTGGTCACTTATGCTGAAATCAATAAAGAAAATCTCTGTCAACCTCTGTGAACTTTATAGAATTCGGTGGTAGTATTTAGAGATGAATGGAAAATGTGTGTACTGGTGAGAAAAATAAATTTGAATTATGTAATATTCTAAATATAGACGTGGTGGAAGAGTGCCAATAGTCCTGCAGGTGCGTCTCAAATGTGGTGGAAGCAGCTGACACAGCAAAAAAAAAAGATTACCTGGACACTTGGCAAACAGGTAAATGACAACTTTCATGCACAAGCCACCAGGGTGTCATGGGGCTCTCACCCACATGCAAGTGGGGGCTTCATTAACTAAACCATGGTTGTGTTTTTCCAATGAGTAACCTGGAATATTAGAAAAACATACAGATTAATGCCTCTTAGTCTAGACTTAGCTTGTGTTCAAGGCCAAAGTGGTCCACCTCCTAAGGACAGACGATAAATTATCAACTCAATCACATTTCTCACAGACTGTGGCTCTCATTTCAGAAAAGCTTTTTTCTGTCTTCAAGGACACAACAGAAAATTGGGCATTAAAAAGGTGATGTGATTATATTATTGAATTTAAAAAAAAAACAAGGATTAGCTTATAACTGACTGCTAACTATTCCCTTAACGGTAACAAGATGTATATATGTACATACACCCAAAGTCTACACATAAACTTCATTTTATACATTTATCATTGTAAAAATACCAACCACTAAAAACACTATAACTGTGCTGTTTTATTTTCCTTCTAGGTTTCTGCCTCACTTTATCATATTTAATTAACAGCCCATGAGTGCATATTGGTAGCTCTTAAATTGATCTCACCGAATATTCCCAAATAGTCATTCTAGTACTACCAATTTCTAACCCTATTCAATTTAGAAATAAGAACAAGTGGAAAGGCACTAAAAGTCATAGCTGGATAGCTGAGGCTTTAGAGTACTGTGGGAAAACCCTCTGGGAAAGGCCTAGTTTGCTCACAGCAACTCATGGCTTTTGAGAAACTAGGGGGAGGGTTTTTTTTTTTTGTTTGTTTGTTTTGTTTTGTTTCCTCTTTGAGAAAGCTTATAACTGGAGAAGAGGACCTTAAGGCAGTTTCTCTTAGAAATAACAACCACAGGAATCCTTCGAGAAAACGACTCTTCCCTTCCATGTCAGAATTCAGGAAGAAAATTTTTGTTACAGTTGGTAGAAGGAAAAACTCAGCTCTGCCTGTAGAACAAACACAGCACCTCAGGTTTGCCTTTTCTAATAAATACTCCAAGTTACTCCCCAGAAAGATACTACTGGAGTTCAGTTCTCTAAGGTGCTGATTACTTGGGTACATGATTTCCATTTGCTCTGTAGAATAACTCATAAAATTTTATCTTTAAAAAGCTCTGAGAAGAAGATAAGAAAATATTCAGAGGGATAGCAATTTCATATCAATAGTCCAACTCTCAATACAGAATTTTTTTATACAACTTATTTTGCTCAGAAATGTTCTAATATTCATGCTTATTGTTCCTGCCTTTATGGGGCACAAATATAAAAGTGTTAGCAAGCATAGTTCTATTTTGTATTTATATGGTAGGAAAATCCTTAAATATCTGATAACCAGTTGACTAAACCAGATGCTGGAGCTAAGTCTAGACTTAGTTGTTACATTTATAACACAGCAAAATACAAGCAGCTATTTATGGTTACTACTTCACCAATTCTGAGAATAAATTTGTAAAGTCATACGCACATGGTGTAACTGTTCCATTTTTGTGGTGTTCAATAATATACCGAGAACATTCCAGTGATTAGGGGCTTGCCATATCACATTGCCTCACAAGGGCAACATCTCTTATTCAGTGATATGCAACAAATTCTTTCCGCACTCACTTCATATCGTTTCATAATCATAAAGATCTCAGGGAGGCAAATCTGAGCAAATCGGTGAGGGAAGGAAATCGTGGCCGAAGGGAAATAGTGACATGGCAAAAGAAATGTCACAAAGCTGTCCAGAAGGGAAGGGTAGAGGAAGAAGCACCTCCCAGCTAATCAGAAAGTTACAAATGTTAGTGCCGTGAGGAGGCTTCAGAATCCTTCTTCCCTCACATGTGAGCTCTCTGAAGTCAGAAGGCACTTCCCAAGCATCTGCCAACGCTCAGCTTTGGATTTAGCGTTGTGAGGGATGCACACACACCCGAGGCTTGAGAGTCGAGGAGTTTACGGTCTGTCCCTGACACCATCACTAGCACACAAGTCATTAAAACCCAGTGAGCGATAGTAATGTGAAAGCAAGTTAGTTCAGTTTCTAACAAACACAGTAGGTCTGGAGGTCTCTCTGTGGACTGGGTAGGAGCTGAGGGGCCTGACGTGTTGGCTAAGGTTTGGTGGGACTATAGGAGATGTGATTTCAAGCATAGGAAATAAATATACATGACTAAGTTGATATTGTTTATCTTGATAGAGATAATCCTCAGATTTCAATGGACTGGACAAGGCTCATTGGAGAGAGAGCAGGGATGCATTTTAAATAGAAGAAAAAGAGAAATAAAAGGTGTCTAAAAAGAAAAAAACATCAGACACTAAATTCACACCCTCCCTAATACAGACAAGTCAGAGATAAATAGTAATGATTATGAGAGTATTCATAATAGGAGGCAAAAAAGATAAAGGCAAGCAGTATTCATGTGTGCTTCCTGTGTCCCAGCCGTGTGCTGTGTCTTTTCAGACTGCAGCCACATGGGGCTTCCTTCATGGCGGATCTTCCTGAAAGTATCCAGAGGTTTTATCTTAATAGCCCACAGTCAACTAAGATCAGGTTATAACTTTGGACACAAGTCCCACTAGGTGATAGCGCCACTCTGTGACAATGGAACAGCTCCAATCCATCTGCAGGGACTCCCGCTCCTGGCTTGGCTCCCCACATCCAGACCCCATCTACACACACCAGGGGTCCAACCCCGGAAGTTCTCCTGGCCTTTCTACGTCTCAGAACTTTCTCTACTCTCACGGAGGTGCTCATTCAAACCCTGTCAAAATCAGATTTAATAGGATGTTAAAACTCATTTCCTTTCAGAAATAAATTTCCGGTGAGTGATTTTCTTCTATTATCTCAGCAAATTCCCATATCAAATCTTGAATATCCTCCAAATTTCTAACCCATCTAAAGTGATGGCCCCAGCCGGAGGCCTTGTTTCAGTATCCAAGGGCAGTGTTGTCATCTGTCAATGTAGAAGGAATCATGTTAAATAAATTGACTTTTCCCCACATCAAAAGGCTTTTTTATACTTTTATTGCTATTATCTTAATGATAGCATCTCTGCAAAAAAAAAACACTTGTTATCTAAATTTGAATGAAAAACCATGTCCCAAATCCAATTCTAAAGAGTTTTCTTCCAAGGACACATTTCCTCTAATGATACGTCATTAATTCAATAAATACAATAAATCTTTTGAAAATTTCTTTCTTAACTCACAGTTATTAATTGATTTGAAGAGTTCCTCTCTCTCAGGTAAATTTTTAAAGCAAATACTCATCTTTGGGGAAACAGTATTGGTATTTTTTATTCATTGCTACTGTTTTGCTTACTACTTTCTCCCCCATATTTTCTTTGTGTCTAGAAACCAGGAGATGACCCAAAGAAAACAAAAAACACCATCAATCCTTTTATGTATTCATTCTTTCCCCTTTTTTATTTTTCACTCTAAGTCAACAGTTTGTGCTCACTTTTCCTTGAAAGTTTGGATCTGTGGGCTTTGAAAATTTTTTACTTAGTTTATATACTCTAACTTCCAAAAAATAAGTTATTTATCCAATTGTATCGCCACCAATTTTCTGTAACTTAAGCTGTCACTTTCAGCCGCTGAGTCCAAAATGTTCTGCAGGGATGACAGCAGCTTCTGCTCTTCACCTTGTTCGCTGCACAAGGGGAGTCAGATGCACAGTGCAGAGCACAGGGTGGGATTTGAGGACATTATTTTTCTGGGGCAACATGACTGATGTCACTTTGGATTCTTTCTAGCTAACTTAAAATCTGTATATTGCAATATGTTTTTGCTATGTCTTTACCGATACATGCCTGTGACATAAATCTTTATCTTTGGGAAAAAAACACCACGTCTAACACCCCTTTTAACTTTTCAATGTTTTAATAATGAACCTGCATCTGCCTCCCAAATACAGACCCTTCATTGCTTAGGTATCTCACTCTACCTTCAAGTTTTCTCAGTTTCTTCTCCTGAATTTTAGGCGAACTACTACATAAGCAGTATGAAATCCAGCACGCCCTTTCACCTCCAGTCAAAATGCAGCTAGGAGGTGTCCAGTCTAATTGTTAGACTATGTAGCTAGATATTTGGATCAATAATTTTCATTCAAGATTCTGGTTGTAAATTTCAGTGGTGAAACTTTGGCACTTCTGCTTCACTTGTCAATATGATACAATTGTTCTCATCCCTTACCAGTGTCACATTTGATTTCTATTTTAAAGCACTCCACTTCACTTATGACTTTAAATATTGACATAGTATCTGTTTATATAAAAAGTGTAATTTTTGTCCTCTTGTTCTCTACCCAGCTGCAAACACTTTCCCTTTCTCTCAGCCAAGTATCGCTGTGCTTGTTCTTCCTCTGTGTGCCCTCAAATTACACTCAGAGATCTTAGTAATTTTGTACTTTAAAATATTGCAAGGATACTGATCCTCTCAACAATCATATTAAGGAATTATGGGGAAAGTAGCTGTCCTACCACTTTAAATGGGAAGAAGCTGGGTTGCAAGAAAGATGTGCATTTGCCCAGGCTAGAGTTCTGTGGTGTCAGCCTAGCTCACAGCAACCTCAGACTCCCAGGTTCAAGTAATCCTCCTGCCTCAGCCTCCTGAGTAGCTAGGACTACAGGTGCCTACCATAACACCAGTCTAATTTTTCTACTTTTAGTAGAGATGTAGTCTTGCTCTTGCTCAGGCTAGTCTTGAACTTCCTAGCTCAAGGGATTCTCCAGCCTCAGTCTCCCAGATTGCTAGGATTACAGGCTTGAGCCACCAACCTAGACAAAAAGGGGTACTTTTGACACCAAATAAGCCAGCAGTTGCTCTGAAAATTTGCCTCTTGTGTTAATATATCAGTCAGTAGTCTAACATTTTTGTTTTTTAAGATAGTACTAAAAGAACCCAGTTTCAGTTATGTCTTCAGCAGAATTTTATCAATACTGTACCAGAGGAAAGGTTAATTTCACAAATGTTTATAGAAGAATTCTTTGGTACATGATTCCAAGAATTTTTCTTTAATGTTAGAGTTGGAGAACTGTAACTCTGTGCCTCAAATTGGAATGTAGTCTAAGTAGAAGAAATAATGTTAGAGAAGACAGCAATGGTCAGTGCCATTATAATATTCACAAATCAGTGCCATTATAATATTCACAAAGCTTTTTTTCCCCATGTCCTCTGGTTCCAAGGCTATCTTAGTCCAATGATGTCATTTATTTATTCAATAATTGCTGAAAAGGGGGAAATCATAACAGATACCACCGAAATAAAAAAGATCCTGAACAATTACTACAAAAACTCTATGCCCAGAAATATGAAAATATAAAGGAAATGGATTAATACCTGGAATCATACCACCTTCCAAAACTCAACCAAAAAGAATTAGAAAGTTTGAGTAGACCTCTGTCAAGAACTGAAATTGCATCAACAATATAAAATCTGCCCCTCTAAAAAGCCCTGAACCAGATGGTTTCATCCCAGAATCCTACCAAACCTTCAAAGAAGAACTAGTACCTATATTGTACAACCTATTCCAAAACACAGAGAAAGAAGGAATCCTCCCCATCATGTTCTATGAAGAAAATATCACCCTGATTCCAAAACCAGGAAAGAATCCAACAAAAAAAGAAAACTATAGGCCAATATCATTAATGCATATTTAGGCAAAAATATTCAAGAAGATATTAGCAAAAAGAATATGGCCACACATTAAAAAAAAATTATACATAATGATCAAGGCTGGTTCGACATGCATAAATTAATAAATGTAATTCACCACATAAATAAAGTAAAAAAGAAGACCATACGATTCTCACACTTGAAGCAGAAAAGGGTTTGGCAATATCCGGCATCCTTTTTTGACAAGAACACTTAAGAAAATAGGCTTAGGTGGGACATTTCTTAAACTGATAGAGGCCATCTACAATA
Organism: Loris lydekkerianus; assembly: GCA_963574355.1. Taxonomy (NCBI): domain Eukaryota; kingdom Metazoa; phylum Chordata; class Mammalia; order Primates; family Lorisidae; genus Loris; species Loris lydekkerianus. Next base: position 53,617 of record CAUYPK010038560.1, read on the forward strand.
AACCCACAGACAATACCATATCAAATAGAGTGATACTGAAAGCATTTCCACTCAGAACTGGAAATAAACAAGAATATCCACTATTGCACTGCTATTCAACAAGGTGCTGAAAGTCCTAGCCATTGCAAACAGGCAATGGAAGGGGATCAATGGTATTCAAATGGGGAAAGAGGAGGTCAAACTCTCACTCTTTGCAGATGACATGATCTTATATCTGGAAAACTCCAGGGATTCGACCACAAAACTCTTAGAAGTGATCAAGGAATATAGCAGGGTCTCAGGATACAAAATCAATACCCACAAATCAGTAGCCTTCATATATGCCAATAACAGTCAAGCTGAGAATAAAATCAAAGACACAAAACCTTTTACAGTAGCTCCAAAGAAGATGAAACTCCTAAGAATATATCTAACAAAGGATGTGAAAGATCTCTATAAAGAGAACTATGAAACCCTGAGAAAAGAAATAGCAGAAAACATTAACTAATGGAAGAACATGCTATGCTCATGGCTGGGGGAAAAAATCAACATTATTAAAATGTCCATACTACCCAAAGCAATGTACAGATGTAATGCAATTCCCATCAAAGCACCAACATCATACTTTGAAGAACTTGAAAAAACTAGTACTTTGTCTCATATGGAACCAGAGAAAAACCTAAATAGCCAATACAATTTTTAGAAATAAAAACCAATCTAGAGGCATCATGTTACCAGACTTCAGGTTATACTACGAGTCTATAGTGATGAAAAAAGCATGGTACTGGCGCAAAAATAGAGATACAAGTCTATGGAACAGAACAGAGAATGTAAAGATGAAACCAGCCACATATTACCATCTGATCTTTGATAAACCAAGCAGAGCATGCAGTGGGAAAAAGAATCCCTCTTCAATAAAAGGTGCTGGGAGAACTGGTTAGCCACATGTAGAAGACTGAAACTAGACCCATACCTCTCACCACTGACAGAAATTGCCTCCCACTGGATAAAAGATTTAAATTTAAGACATGAAACAATACAATTCTAAAAGATAGCGTGGGAAAATGCTTGACAAAATGGGCCTGAAAAAAGATTTTTTGAAGACAACCCCCTTGGCAACTGCAGAAACATCCAAAATAAACAAATGGGATATGATCAAGCTAAAAAACTTTTGCACAGCTAAGGGTACCACAACCAAAGCAAATGCTTGCATGGCTGTAGAGAGAATGGAATGCTTCTTTCTGGTGGGACTCTAAACTAACACAGCTTCTATGGAATGAAGTATGGAGAATTCTTAAGGAACTAAAAGTCAGCCTGGCATTTGATCCCACAGTCTCATTACTAGATGAACTACACAGATGAACAAAATTCATTTTGCCACAAGGACATTTGCTTCAGAATGTTTCCTGCAGTTCAGTTCACATTTGCCAAGTTGTGAGAGCAGCCCAGGTGCCCATCAACCTGTGAGTGGATCAACAAACTGGGGTACTATTCAGCCATAAAAAAGAAGGAGACTTTACATCTTTTTGTTTACCTGGATGGAGTTGGAACACATTCTTCTGAGTAAAGTATCTCAAAAAATTGGGGAAAAAGTATCCAACATGCTCAGTAATAATGTGAAACCAATATATAAACAACTACATACCCCCACAAAAGATAAAACAAAAATATAGTCTAGTAAGAGGCAGGGAGAAGAGGAGACGGGAGAGGAGGGATGGCCATAAGCAGGATCTCACCTGATGTGCCCAGAGTGGGGGTGTTTAGCACATCCCCTGGGTGAAGGGCTCATCTACAATTTGAACTTTACCTTAGAATTGAGAACACAGTAACCTAAACATTTGTACTATCATATTAATTTGAAATTTAAAAAGTAATAATAATTATTTCTAAGCAGATCTTAAATACCAGATCCCAAGTGCCCATCGACCCACGAATGCACTAGCAAATTGTGGCACATGTATACCATGGAATGCTATGCAGCCTTAAAGAAAGATGGAGACTTTACCTCTTTCATGTTTACATGGATGGAGCTGGAACATATTCTTCTTAGTAAAGTATCCCAGGAATGGAAGAAAAAGTATCCAATGTACTCAGCCCTACTACGAAGCTAAATTATAGCTTTCACATGAAGGCTATAACCCAAAGCTATAGCACAAGACTATGGGGGAAGGGCCAAGGAAGGGGAAGGGAGGGGGGGAGGTTTTTATGGATGGAGGGTAATGGGTGGGACCACATCTATGGTGCATCTTAGAATGGGTACAGGCGATTGCACTAATGTACACAGCTATGATTTAACAACAACAACAAAAAAAAAAAATTGGTAAGAAAAAAATGCTTTTTAAAAGTAAATTATAACATTATGCAATCTTTGTTTTCCTAAGCCTTTCCTGAATTAGTAAAGATAACTATGGTTTGCCATTTGTTTGTTTATTTTAATTTCTGCTCCTCCACCAGGGTAATTGTTGATGCCTCAGAACCACACCTGGCCCAGCTTCCCTCAGACTACTCTTCCTCTCGTACCCCCAGCTTCACAAATGGCACCACAATCCACACAGCTGCCCAAGTCAGAAACCTGAGAGTCCCACGAGACCTCCCCCTCTCCTTTAAAATGAATCAGTTATGAGTCAGGCCAATTTGGCCTTCTGATGACGTTTCTAATCTTTTCCTTCTTTTCATCATACTAAACTTGAAACTTGTCCCTGTTTCTGATTTTTTTTTTTTAATTTTGCTGGGACAGTGGAAATAGCGTCCTGTTTATCTCCTTCTTTTAGTCTTACCTCTTCTGCCTCCACAAATCAATAGTGCAGGTGGTCATCAGGACGTTTTGTCTAAGGTACACACCCATTTATGTCATTGCCCTACCTGCCACCCCCCACTGGTACCAAGAGCCAGGCTCCCAACTGAAGGGCCACCTCTCTCACTATGCTTCTTCCATCACCTTGAACTTAACACTGAAAACATTCATATCCCAGCTCCCATGCTGCACTATTTCACACCTCTGCAGCTTTGCTAATACTGTGTTTTCTGCCAGAAACACTCTTAGCACCTCCATTACTTAGCCAGCTCCTAACACCTTTCAAAACTAATTTCAGTAGTCATCTCCTCCTGACCTAACTGCCAAACTGGGTTACCTGCTTCTCCTTTGTGTCCGGTAACTCTGGGAATATCTCTTCCTTACCATACTTACTGCACAACATAAAAATTATTCACATGAACTTTCCTTAAACCAGACTATCCGTGTCTCTTGAGGGAAAGGGTCTTGCTCCTTCAGCCTGTACCTTAAATACCAAGGACAGCACCTAAAGACAGTTTATGTCCATGGACCTCAGAAACCAGAGCGTCTATGTTCTGAGAAGCCTTTGAGCTCCTCTCCACCACCGTCAGCCTAGTCTCTGCCTCCAGGCAATCCTATTCCAGAGCCGCCTCCTTCCCTGCTGAGGTGGATAACAGTAGAGAATGGCAGTCGCCACTGCAGCTGAGTGTTGCTTTTGCTCAGATAGATAAAGGCTTCCTTCCCTCTTGATGCTACATCTTTTCCAAGGATCCCTACTCAGGGGCTTCATTTCTGCTTTCTATATTCCCCCATATGTAAAAAAAAAAATTATTCAGTTACACTCATAATCTCAGCTCCCTACAGTCCAAACATGGGAAGAGTTCCCTGAAGATCAGCGTGAAGGACAATGTAAGTGGCATGCTCTAGTGCCGACAGAAAACCCTTCTAACTTTTCATCTACCCCAATCCCTCAGTGAGCACAACAGGCTCAATTTTCTTTCCAGATGTGTGGCCATCCTGCACATCTGAAGTAGTGTTGATGTGGAAGAGCTCAGCTTTATCATCTTAGTTTATGCTGACATTTATACACCTTGTATAAAGTCTGAAACTTCACTCTTCTGGGTCCCTTAATACTAGTACCTTAAAATGTTAACTACTGGCCAGGTGTGGTGGCTCATACCTCTAATCATAGCACTCTGGGAGGGGGGCTTCAAGACCAGCCTGAACAAGAGTGAGACCCTGTCTTTAGCAAAAATAGAAAAACTACCCAGCCGTGTGGCGGGCACCTGTATGTAGTCCCAGCTACTCAGGAGGATGAGGCAAGAGGATATCTTGAGCCCAAGAGTTTGAGGTTACTGTGAGTTGTGACACCTTGGCACTCTATCTTGGGCAACAGAGTGAAACTCTGTCTCAAAAACAAATAGAAAAAGTCATCGATTGTTTTTCTTTCAGAGTTCTACTAATTTTCATGCAATGAGACTTGTCTAGACCTCTACCTTTACCATCCTGTTCTTCCTTTCCAGGGATTCCTTGCTTCCTAACTCTTCACAGTTTTCTTAGAAATGGCCTCTACAGAATATTTGAATAAAGCAGCCAACTGGACATGGTGGTGCACACCGGTAGTCCCAGCTACTTGGGAGGCTGAGGTAGGAGGATGGCTTGGGCCCAGGTCTGAGAGGCTATAGTGAGCTACAATGACACCACTGTACTCCAGCGTGGGTGACAGAGACCCTCAAAAAAACAAACAAACCAAAAGCAATAACATTAAGCATCTGGCCCTTTTAAGGGGGACCAGAGCCTTTCCTGAAGCTGTGATGCCTCTAAAGCATTACTCCCAGCTCTGCCTCTATATTCTGGATGGATAGCTGTGTGGTATACATGCCTGGTGCCTTTAGACCTATTGTGAGGACTCTGGATTTTCCCCACTTACAAGTCATATGTGTGTCTAAATGTCTTATGCTCCACAGAAAAGTGCTTTTGTTCAAACTTTCTGATTCACTTAATGAGGATACTTTTAAAATTAATTAAATAATCCCCACAGTTTCTTCAGTATGTTCTTCATGATCAAATAATCAATATAACAGTGCTGTATAAGGTTTGGGTTTTGGTTTCCCAGTTCAGCCTCAAATGTCATACCCTTTGAAGACTGTTCTATTCTTACACATTTGTGCGGACTTCTTTCTCCTGGAGATAAGGCATATGGAATTTATAAGAAATCTTCTGTTTCCTTCTTCAAAGCAAACCATAATGGAGTTCATTAACTGATGGTGATTAATAGTTAGATAAATTTGAAGTTAAATTAGTAGTTTAGAGTGTGTAGTTATCTATTAATATGTAATAAACAACCCCAACAGTGGTTTAATACAACAATATTTTATCTCATAATTTTGTGAGTCAGGAATTCATGCAGAGCTCAGCTGGGTAATTATTTTGTTCTTCATGGTGTACATTATGTATGCATGGGAGTCCCCAGTTGACAGGAAGGCTAGAAATGGAAGGCAGTTTCATTCACATGTCTGGCACCTTGTGTGTGTGTGGGGAAGTCAATCACCTACACATGGCCATTCTAGGATGGTGGCCGGGGGAAGCTGTACTTTTCATATACTTCCAAACAGCAAGTGTACCCCAAAACAGGAAGGGGACACTTCCATTCTCCTTGGTGTCACTTCCACCATAGTCAATTGTTCATTCCCTCAGCAAAGACTCATGAGGTGTCCACTACCAACTGGGATACATGCTGGGTTCTATAGTGAGCCTGCAAACGAGGGGGCCACAGACATGGGAAGCTCACAGACATGAGTCCACACATGCAGTGGTTGTTTTCCAATATTTGAATTACCGTATATACCCGAGTATAAGCCGAGTATTTTCCGGCACAAAATTTGTGCCGAGTTCGGGATTTTCGGCACAAATTTTGTGCCGAAAAAACTTGGCTTATACTCGAGTATATACGGTAATCATCAAGATGTGACAATCAGTAGTTTTGCATAAAATCTAAGTTTTGAGATTTTCTGGAAAAGAATTAATCTTGTCAGCACCTATCTCAAAGTACCCGAGGGTGGCACCCAGCTTCAAATGAACAGCTGTAGCGCCTGCAGAGAGGGCACAGGCTGGGCTCATCACTCACCCTAATGTGATTTGTCTGCTGCCTTTGGGCGTGTGAATTTTTAACTTCTGCTCTAGAGGCGGAGACATGGATAAAATCTCATTCCTGTCTTTAGCTATCAACAAAGCCACAGTTTTTGGAATGCTGCCTTCACTGACTGCAGTGATCACATTAATGTCTGAGGCCTTTTATATTTCCTTACACACTTCCCTACAGAAGAAGGAGGCATGCACGAGTCATGCATATCTGAAATGGTATACGAGATTATAAGAGCTGCTCAATGACATGAATATGAACTTTTAGTAGTTTTGCTTTGATTTCAATATACATTAGAAAAAATGTTAATAGCATATCAAACCACTGATTTGCAATTTAAAAATCTTATGGAACAGTCTTTGCATATGTACAATATGTCTATTACATATAAGACGTAATAAACATACACATACCCACCAAGCAGCATAGAATAGAATATATGAAAGACCAATTATGCCTTTTGTCTCTTCCTGATTACATCTGTCCGTTCATCTCCACTACCTTCAGAAGTAACCAAATATTCAATTTTGTAATGTTATTCCATTGATTTCTTTTATGAATTTATTACATACATATGAATCTTGAGACAACAGACTTATAGTTTTACATGTTTCAGGATTTATTTAAATGGAAATATTCCATATATATCTGTGACTTACTTTTATTTCCCCTCTCCTGATTAGTTTGAGGCCATAGATAGCATTCATCCATTTTTACTGCTCTCAAGTAGTCTCATTGAATGATATGCCTAACAAGAGAATACTTGGGTCTTACAGATGTTCATTTTGAAACATTCTGAATATCATGTTGCTAATTTGCTTTGTGAAGTGGCTTATGCCACACCATCAGTGCAGGAAAGCCTCCCTGGTGTCCTACATATTGCTGGACACTTGGTATTTTACTAGGCATTTTACTGTAGTTCTTTCTTGGGGGTAAAAAGTGATACATGTACTTCACTGTAGCTATAACTTGTATTTCTCTGATTACCAATGACGAGTATTTTTCTATTTCTTTGTGAAATATCCAATCATCCTTTTATATTGATATATTTTTTCTTTTTCTTATTGACTTATGGGAATTTTTTATGAATTCTTGACACCAATCCTTTGTCCAAGAGATGTGTTATGTTTTCTCTTTTGCAAGTTTTGTTTCATTTCACTTCATTACTAACATAGTTTTCTAGAAGTTTTTAATTTTAGAACAGTCAGATTTATCAAAATTTTCATGTATGTCTTATAATTTTTCTCCAATTTAATTGTCTCCTTATTCTTAATCTATGCATATACACGTATCAGACACAATTTCCTTCTGTTAGGGCTCAGAATAGGATATCCCAAAGGATGGAACCTTAGCAGGTTGACTACTTTGAATTAAAGGAAGAGGCCTCAGAAACAAGTTCTTTCTGACCTTCCTCCATCCTCCTGCCCCACCCCTCATTCTCTCCCAAAGTGAGTCAGAGAAACAAGAATTCCTCTTCCCCAATACTGGTCATAGAAACTAGGATTCCTGTTGACTAACAGAAGCCAAAAACCTAGAAAGTTTACTTTCTTCCTCCTCTCTCAGAAACCCCCATTCCAGAGGGGTCCTACCCCATCCCCAAAAGGACAGAATGTTACACAGAGAGACAGGCCTTGCAGGTCCCCAACCCCAGTTTACTATCAGTAGATCACACCTTTTTGTTCACATTTTTATATGGTGTCCATTTATCATGAAATTGAAACATAAAAATAGAGTTTTCCCTAGATCTCTGGCTTTTCCTTCTGAGGTCTCCTGTTCACATAAAACTCTGATTGAATAAATTGTTATCCTTTTCTTCTGTTACCCTGTCTTTTATAGCAGTATCTGTCATCATCTTTATGATGGCTGAAGAAAGATATCCCACCTTTTCCACCCCACTTCTTTAAATATTAATATTGAAGGTATTGCATTTTACACTTAAACCTTTAGTCATCTCGTAATTTATTTTTGTGTATCCTGTGATGTAGGCATCTAGTTTCCTTTTTTCAATACAGATAATCAATTTTCCCATCACCATGGTGCATTTCTCCCCAAACAGGCAGGTTCTATCTTATACCAAGTTTCATGCGTGCTGGGGTTGGTTTCCCAGCTCTTTAATCGAGCCTGGTGGTCTATTTTTCTCTTGGTACAGCTGGTACCCTGTCTTAATTAGCATGGCTTTAAAAATATCATATAGGGCATGTTTCCACACCCTGTTCTTTTCAAGAGTGTTTTGGCTATTCTTGGTTATTTGCTCTTTAATGTGAATGGTATCTTCCCTTTTTTATCATTGATTACATTTCTAAATGCTTATTGCTGGTATATACACATTCAAATTTTAAAACACTGAGCTTAAATCTGGCAACCATGCTAGACTCTTTTATTGATTCTAATAATTTGTCTTCAGATTCTCTGAGGATTATTTTTTAAGACAAAGACATCAACTAATGACAGTTTTATTTCATAAATATCCTTATCTTGATTCTGATTTTAAGAAAGAATCTTCTAATGTTTCATCATCAACTATGATGTTTGCCAAAGGCTTTTAGTGGCTACCTTTTATGAGATAAAATAATTGTCCTTCTATTCTTAGTTTGCTAAGAGTTTCCTTTTTATATATGGGTTTTAAATTTCATAGAATGCATTTTATTTATTTAATAAGGTAATATTAAGGCAGATTGTCTGCCTTTGGAACAATTCTATATTATCATAAATTATGCTATTTGTAACACTATCATTTTATACATCATTTGCTAAAATATTCTGTCAAAAATTCCTGCATCTACACCCATCATTTGGATTGGATAGTAACTTTTCTTTTCTATACAATCATTGTTGGTTTGAAAATGACAAAATTACTTTGGAGGCGTTTCCTTTCTTTCTATCATCTGGAAGAATTTATATAATCTTAAATTATTTTGACTATTAGCCAAACTTGCCTGAAAATTCAACCTGTGATGAGCAATATAAAATAAATGTTATTTCTGTTCTAATAAAAGCCCAATAAAATGGATGAAAATCATGGTGCTATCTTGGGGAAAGAGTGAATCTTATAAAGGGAAAACATGAGTCCTACTTAGCAGTGCTTTTTTTCAGCTGTGTCATCTTGGCCAAGGTACTCCTGATTCTCAGTTTTCCCACGTAAAGATGAAGGGATTTTTTTTTTCTTTTGCTTCTCTTCTTCCTTTTTTTTTTTTTTTTCTCTTTGATGAGAAATATATACTTGAAGAAATTAATGTGATCATATGCGTAAAACACTGGCAGAGAGGAGCAGGCCCATAATAAATGTTATTTTGTCCTTTCCTACCTCTACCACTCTATTAATTTAGCCAGAGAAAAATAAACTTACTTCTAATTTTTAACTTATCCTGTGTCACTGATTTCAAACTGATGTACTTCTGAAAAACCTTCCCCTTACGGAAGAAAAAGAACACATGTCTGTGCAGTTCTAAGAATGTATGGGTGGGAAAGTTGACCTCTTTGGATTAACACTTGAACTATACATGCTGGGTCTTTGCTTTGTCTCTAAGAAATATTTCTTACCAATTGACATAAATATATCTTGCTCAAGATTAGACACACCCAGGGGGCCCAAAAGCTGAGCAGACAAACTCTGTGGCCAGACTTGGAGATAGCTCAGCTGAGAGTGATGCTAAGAATTGTGTGACAGATCTTGTGTCTCACCAAATCCTTCTTTCATTAGCTGTTGGGCTGCATTTGAGGCTACACACTGGGAGTGGCATTCAGGAAGCCATAATGGAAACTGTCTCCATAAACTAAAACCAAAATACTCTCTACTGTCATTTTTCAAGTTCACTTAATGGTGCTGTTGAAAATAGACTAACGCTTTCAACCCCTCTCACCCTCAGCACTAAGCTTCTGATGCATAGTAGTTTTTCTCTGTATCTGGGGATGCAGTGATAAACAACACAGAGACAATTCTTCCTTATATGAGTTTATATTTTTATGGAAAAAGACAGGCAATACAGAAGTAAACAAAGGGGAAAAATAAATTGAGAGTGACATGTAATGAAGGGTATAATAATACATGGTTATTATTCTACCCAACACATATACTAAAGTCTCCAAATAAGCTCTCCAAAGCTATTTGCTTTCAAAAAATTACATTTTCCAATGTCAGGGGACTTTCCCTTTTTGTCTTTCTGTGCCATCCTCATTCTTTTCTTTTCATCTCACATTTACTGAAGCACTAGGTTAAAGTGCTTTTGCAATGCATCATCCCATTTAATTCTCACAATAGTTTAGTACCATGAGTGTTATCATTTTGTAGATGAGAAATATGAGGCAGAGAATGGTTTAGCAACTTGCCCAAGGTTATTCAGCAAGTACTGAAGCCAGGATATGAATGTATGTTCTCTCATTCCAAAGCCCCTTGCAGACCTTCATGCTAATCTGTCCCCCTTTTCTCTGTGAAGGTTAGTCCTTCCAACAAAAGGATGCCAAAACAGATGTCTCCATCTCCCCAGAGTACAAAAGACTATATTAAAGCCAATGGATATGAACTAGAAAGGGTAAAGAATGCCCAGCCATAAAAGTCTGGAAAATTCCTAGGGAAATTAAAGAATTTTCTCTTCTAGAGATTTTAAAACATGAGTTGGCCAACTACTGCCTGTGGGTAAAACCTAGCCCCACTATCTATTTTTGTAAATAAAGTTTGTTTGGAATATAGCCATGATCATTAATTTGCCTATTATCTATGACTATTGTTGCACAACAAAGAGTAGGGTTGGGTAATTGAGACATAGGCCACATGGCCCACAACGCTTAAAATATTTACTATCCGGTACCATATGGAAAACATTTGTTGACCTTTGATCTAGAGTAAGAGGATGGATTTTTCCTGGGTTGGCTTGAACATGGTTCCCTGTGAAGTTAAGAAATGGTCTAATTGAAACTATAATGTTCTTTTCAGCTCTAGAAGCAAAGATGTATGTTTCTGCAGGGGGTCAAAACAGGCCCATTCTTGATGGACAGGGCCTCCTACACACTTCTTTGAGCTGTCTCCAGGCTTGGATTTGGCTATATTTGTACACAGCTTGAATTGTATTTAAAATGTGTGTAGCTGACAGAAGCTGTCTAAAATGCTTTGCAGACTACAAGGCAGGGGTTGCAGGTGAGAATAAATTCCACCTCCAAGGGAATTTAAAGTGGCACCTGCATTTATGGGAACCAATTGCCATCTGGATTGGGCATAGAGAGATGACAGATTTCTGTTGTCACATCATAGCAGTGATCAATATTGCTGTTATGATATCTATTATCACTAACAATGATATATAGTTTTTAATTTTACTTTGCATAAAATAAAAGCTGTTCTCTAGAAGAACTAAGTGTTAATTGATAAAGAGTTCTTATTGATCTCAGAGAAGCAGAACTGAGCCAATTATGAATTCCTTTAGAAAAACACTATCCATACACATGCACACACACACACACACACACACACACACACACATTCTAGGAAAAATATGTACTAACTGCAAAGTATCTTCCAGCCATAAGGAGTTTGTATTTTCCCACCTCAGTTCAATGTAAAATGACCTTTCATTTTGCTTTTTTACAACCCCTGAGAAACTGGACTGTGAGCTTGCTTCTCTCAAGCTGCGTTCCCTTGAACAAGTGCCTTTACTCTCTGCTGCCCATTTTCTTCTGTGAAGCCTGGCTATCGAGCTATCTATGCTCTTTTCCTGGTCAACTGGGAGCCAGTATGCCTGCTGTGCAAGGACCTAAGCCAGTGCCCTGCTCCTGGAACAAGGCTAGAAGGGCTTAGTGAACCCCGCCCCCCCAAACTCCTGCCCCAAGACCCCCAGCCGACCAGAATCTTCAAACCAGCAGTGAGATTTCTCCACCCGCTCCCGCTCAAACTGCACTCAGCGCGGACTCCAGCTTTGGCTCTGGCCCAGCAGTTTCTTTCGCTTTCATTAAACATAGCCTGAATGTCTCCACTCCCTGGCCTAATCTTTGGCTACACACCACCAACCTTCCACCTGTGAACCCTGAAAGTCCTTCAGGCTACTCCAGCTACCTCCTTCCTCTTGGTTTCAAAACCACTTCTCAGCATGGTATAGTGAAAAGACATGCACTTGGGAGTCAGCCAACGTGGCCCCAACCTTGAAAAGCACATTTTTATTTAGCAGTCGGAGCTCAAATGGCTCACTTATGCTGCGGCACATGCTGTTCCCTCTGCCTTGTGCACCACGCTCCTTGTCTTCTATTCATTGGTACAGATAGAGATCAGAAAATTAAAATCTCAGAATGAAAAGACAAGTCATAGACTGGGAGGAAATAATTTGCAAAAGACAATTCTGAGAATTTGGACTGTTTTCCAAAATGCACAGACCTCTTAAAACCTAATGATAAGAAAACAAATGGTTTGATTTAAAAATGAGACAAAGACCTGAGCAGATACCTCACCAAAGAAGATATCCAGATGGCAAATAAGCATATGAAAAGCACATCACATCATCAGGGAAATGCAAATTAAAACAACAAGGAAATACCACTACACACCTTAGTATTATATGGCCAAAATCCAGAACTAAAGTATTAAACGGCAAAACTCACCATGTGGATGAGTCAACAGGACACTCACTCATTGCTGGTGGGGAATGCAAAATGCGACAGCCACTTTGGAAGACAATTTGTCAGTTCTAACAAAACCCCACATACTGTTACCATGCAGTCTAGCAATCACACTAGTTGGTATGTACTCAAAGGAGTTGAAAAGTTATGTTCACACAAATACCTATACACAGATGTTCATAACAGCTTTGTTCATAATTACCAAAACTTGGAAACAACCAAGATGTTCTTCAGTAGGTGAATGGATAAATGAACACTGGTACATCATAATGTAATATTACTCAAACTAAAAAGAAAAAAAAGCAAGCAAGTCAGCAAGAAGCCAATGTGACAACATTACACACTGTCTGTTTCCAACTACTAAATGACACTCTGGAAAGGCAAAACCAGAGAAGCAATAGATGAGTGGTGTCCAGGAGTTAGGAGGAGGGAGGATGAAGAGCGCACAGAGGATTTTCAGGCTGGTGAAACTGCTCTGTATGATACTATAATGAGGAATACATGTCACTGCATATTTGTCCAAATCCAATGATTGTACACTACCAGGAGTGAACCCTAACATGAACTGTGGACTCTGGGGATAATGAAGTGTCCATGGGCTTTTATCAATTGTTTAACAAACATACCAATCTGGTGGGGGATGTCAATAGTGGGAGAGACTGTGTACCTGTTGGGTCAGTGAGCACATGGGAACTCTCTCTACCTTCCTCTCAATTTTGCAGTGAGACTAAAACTTACTTTTTTAAAAAAAATCTTTAAAAAAATTAAAACTTCTAGAAAATGTTCCTGATTTCTCTTTTCTGCCTCAAAAAAGATAATATTCCCAAGTCACCCCAGGCATTTTGCACTATTAAGTGGGGCGGGGGGCTCCCTTTGTGGACTCTTGAGGTCAAGAACTGTGCCCTAGCACCTGTGAGCACCCCCACATTAGCAAGTCTCCCTGTTTAAAGCCTGTCTGCAGCTTTTCGTCTCACTCAGGCTCAGATCCAAAGTTCCCCTCATGGCTCCAAGGCACTGCACAAGCCAGCCTCTGCCAGCTTTTCCAGCCTCGTTGCAGTTGGTTCCTCCCTTTGTTTTAGGTTCTCAGGCACAAGTTCCATCCTTTCATTTTCTTTTTACCTACAGTTCCCTCTGCTGGAATGGTTCTCTACAGACAAGTCCCACCAGCCCTTTAGTTAACCTTTTTCATATCTTATTTCATTCATTTATTTAACAAATGTTAATTAACACTGTTTTAGGCACCAGGAGGAAAAAAAAAGACAAAAGTCCTTGTCCACTCACAGTCTACATTCTGTTTGGGAGTGAGGGGGACATCAACATGCAAATAAACCAATAAATACGCAGCTATGGGGGGGTGGTAATAAATGCTAAAGAGAATCCTAGAACAAGGTGACATGGGGAAGAGTCAGAAAGGTCCATGGGTGAGCAGAGACTGCAGGAACAGTGCAAGCAAGCTAAGTGTGTGTGGTGCAAGAAGCTAGAGGGAGAAGGCCCTGAGCATGAGTGGTCCCTACAGGGGTCGAGTCAAAGCAGAGAGACCAGTGGGAGAGGGAGAGTGATGGGAGGTGGAGATGAAGATGGCAGAGGTTCAGGTCTTATAGGGCTTGGCAGGCCACTGGGAGGAGTTTGGCTTTTATTCTGAGTGAGATGAATGTTTTAAGCAAAATGATCCAACTTACCTCTGGAAGGAGCCACTTGAGCTGATGTGTTGAGATTAGGTTGCAGAAGAACAAGTGCAGATGGAGTAAGTTAGAAGGTCATTTTCCCAATAATCTAGGTGAGAAGTGATGTTAATTGGACCAGAATGGTAGAGGTTATAAAGCAGTTGGAAAATGCATGGGTTCTGGATATATTTTGAAATCATAATCCATTGGACTTACAGATGTATCAGAAACATAGTATTAGAGAAATAAAAGAATAAAGGATGATTCTATTTTTTCTTTTTGTCACAGAATCTCATTCTGCTGCCCAGGTTAGAGTGCAGTGGCATCAGCCTCACCCACAGCAACCTCAAACTCTTGGGTTCACACAATCGTCCCACCTCAGCATCCCAAGTAGCTGGGATTACAGGTGCCTGCCACAACTCCTTAATAATATTTCTATTTTTAATAGAGACAGAGATTATGCTTTTGCTCAGGCTGGTCTCCAACTCCTGAGTTCAAGGGACCTTCTTACCTCAGCCTCCCAGAATGCTAGGATTACAGGTGTGAGCAACTGTGTCAGGCCTGATTACATGTTTTGAAATAAGCCACTGGAAGAAGGCATCGGCATTTACTAAGATCAGCAGGCTGAGGGAGGAGGAGGTTTGGGGATAACAGCGGCAAGTGAGGAGTCTGGATTTGGACATCTTAAATTACAGATATCTGCAGACAGCCAAGTAGAGAAGTCAAGTGTACAGCTTGATATACAAATTAGGAGTTCAGGGGAGAAGGCTGAGGTGGTGGCTGGGATACTTCAGTCTTTAGAAGCCAAAGATAGTAGGATGGACCAGCCAAGGAGGAGGAAAAGGGGAAGCCTGCTCTGCAGGAGGAAAACCAAAAGAGAGAGAGATGTCCCAGGGGCTAAGAGAAGAAAGCATTTCAAGAGGGTGGGTCAAATCAACTGTGTCAAAGTTGGTAACAAGACAAAGATTGAGAATTGACCATTGGGCTTAGCAAAACAGACATCATTAGTAGTAATTGTATCAGCATTATTTCCTCAGAGAGTCAAACTACACAAGTACCTTCTTCCTGTCCTCTCTAGCTGTGCTGTATTGTTACTTTGGGGCACCAAAATTTGTAACTGTATGCTGTTTGTTTGTGTCTCTTCCTCTCTGCCCTGACTCCATTGCTTATAAACCCCAACAAGGCAGGACTAATGTCTCTTTCTCATCATTCAATACCAAACCCTTCTGGACACAGACTGGGTTTACATACTCCAAAAATTCTTAATATAATGAATAAATGTACAACTACATGGTAAATCTTTTGTCCAGCCATGCCCATTTTACCTTTATGTAAAACCTAGTGACCTGTCTCTGCTCTGCCATTAACTAGCTCCTTGAACATGAGAAAACTCACTTTTCCCCTCTGGATTTCCATTCTTTTAACTATTAGCAAACCCCATAGGTTAATGGCCACTGCAAGATCTGTCATCCCACAATTCTTTACCAGGTCTACGTCAGGTCTCCTAATTTCCAAGCCATTGTATAATTTTAGTCTATAGCTCCCTAAAATGCCTTCCACTGGCCTGAGGCTGCCTTGAATTCTATCACTAAGTTTTAACTCCTCTGAATTCAGTTTAATCCCTACCAGACACACAAATGAGGAAGCAGCTATTATCAGTCATTTGTGCAGAGCATTAGTAGATGTGTAGAGATTAGTAGTCTGGTCCTTTCCTGGTAATAGTTTTAGGTTAAGGACCTGTTGAGAAAGCATGACAGCAGAGTATGCTCACTCAGTATCCTGTCTAGGGAGGAAAGATACCAAAAGGAAACTCTTAGGGATAAAAATATGCTGAAAATTCTATGTGGAGCAGGTCTTACTTGATGAAATTCATTAGAAAAGCTCAATGAAGGCTAACTCAACATCCTTAAGCAACTCCAGATCCAAACTGGATGTCAGATGATGCCAAGTCAGTCTTTTCTTCAACCTCAGTTTTAACGGCAACTACAAAAATGATGAAGTTGGGCTTGATAATTTAAAAATGCCAAGGCTTCTGTGACTGGGGAATGCCTTCTCTAACTAGGTAAGAAAGGGGAGGGAGATGGTTTATCTTAGTCTAATAATGAGAGATAAAGCAAATAGTCACTCATTTACAAATATGTGGTTGGTCACTTCAGGACGAAGAAATGCTATTGAAGCATCTTTAAGAAACAAAAATAATAATATTAATGTCTTAAATTTACTCAAATTATAACAAAAAATTTAAAAGACTCTTGGCTGCCTCCAGACAAGACAAGTGTGGCAGGCGGTTCAAACCCAGCCCTGGCCAAAAACTGCAAAAAGAAAAAAATAAAATAAAATAAAGACAAGTGTGGCTGTACACCCTTTGTGTGTCAGAGGTCATAGGATTCCTTCTGAGCATTGCTTTGGGCTGAGACTGCATGAGCAGAATTAGGGTTAGTTCAGTCCCAGTGGTACCCTGCTAGGATCAACAACAAAGACTTGGTTATGGGCATTTTTCACCCTGTAGTAGATTGGTGTCAACTGGACTGTGTTTATAGGTAAAGTGACATATTTATATAGCAGTGAGCAGAATCACTGTCCTCACCTCAAATTTGCACTCAGTGCAAGTTGACCATAAATAAATAAACCAGCAAGCAAACAACATTCATGACCGTGAAAGAGAGTAAAGTCAACTAGACCATCAACAGAATCCAACTGTAGCTTCATGTAGTACAGCCTTGAGGACAGCAGAAATTATGTTTTTGAACAACCAGGATGGGATAAGAAACTTGATAATGACCATCTGCTGCTGATGTCAGGTCTACCTTAAGTAAGGGAGCAGAACCCTGGCAATGGGCACAATGTGTGTGTGAGTGCACACACATGTTTAAATGACTGTGGGTGGTACACTTAATACTTAGTACTTTTCTGTCCAGGAAAAATATACCCTCCAGAGCTCTGAATTATTAAAACCTTGAAGGTTCTCACATGTGTTACAAGCCTTGTATCACAATTTCCGCACACTATTGGGTGCCACATTCTGTGTCTGAGGTTACAGGCATTCCTGAACACTCCCACTGCCAAGCCAGGAGATCATCTTTTATTTCTGTAACCAAGGGGACTGCCAAAGTCTGGGGAGCATGATTGTGAGAGGAGCTGGAGGGCAGGGATCTGGCTGGCTGTGGGGTCGTCTCAACACTTGATAACCAAGGTTCTCAGCCCAAGTGTAACCAGAGACCTCCAGACAGAAACTGGCTCTCAGCTGTTTCAGCAGCTATAAAATTCCTCTCATGGCCTAGGGCTAAGTCCGTCTCACTCAGACCACCACCATTTAGATGGAAACTGAGTGAGATCCAAATAGGATGAACCAAACTTCTGTTCAAGCAAAAAAGTTGGCCCCGGGCTCAAGAGCTTTAAATGGACCATGAATAACATTTTATTACCTCAGCACTGGTGTGAACTCAGCCCCCTACACTTAGCCTCACCTTTCATTTTATTTTAGAGATTTCATTACACCCCAGCTTAAACTAAAAATGTGTTCCCTGGGAATAGCAGAACATAGTTTTCATTGCATGAAGTGACAAAAATACTCACGTACTCTAATTCCATATGATGTTTCATGCGTTTGATTATCAGCCATATGGGTGAAGAGGAATAGCTAACATGCATTTTTTCAGGAGCAGAAACTAGACTTGCTTTGGGGCTGTTCAGTTCGATTAGCTTTTAAGGGGGCTGGAGTGATTTCCTCCAGCTAATGCTTTGATTTTCCATAATTTGGTGTGATCCGTATAAGACAGAATCACAGGTCCCAGGAAGCCCTGTTTGTGAGAGGTTCACCTTCCAGAAGTCCTACCAAGCTGTTGTCTTCCAACATGAACACATAATTCCCTCCCCACTCTTCCATGCTTGGAAGTGGAGGGTGAGCAGGGGAAGAGCTTCAGAATCTGACAAATTGGCAGTTGAACCTTTACCCTATTCCTCTGCCTCGTGACTTCAGACAAATTATTAATCTTCCTGAATCGGTTTCCTTTTTGAAAAATAAGAATAATAAATGTTGTATACACAAAATGAAATAATTTATGTACACAACAGAAGTTGAATAAATGATCACATTATTTTTTATTTAACTTGCTTATATACTAGCCAAATCAACAGGGACATTTGTTGAGCACTGACTATGACAACATGGGGATATACAACACCACATCACACCCCAACAACATGTAAACACAAGTGAGTCTGATACAGAGAAGGATGGAATGTCACACTGGAACCGAGTCACCAGCCTAGCCACCAGAAAAGGAGCACTTTATCCTAGGGGAGGAAAGTCTCATGAATTTAAGCTGGTCCCTTAAAGATTCTCAGGACAGTAGCCTACTCTCCATTGGTGCATTTAGGGGGTAAGGACATAGCCTCTAGAAATAGGCTGCCTGAGATGGAACTCCAGCTCTGCCTCTTCTTACCAGCATAACCTTGAAATACTTACTTAAATTAAGCTCTTACACTGTAGATTCTGCAGCTTCAAAATGGAGCTAATGATACTCCCTACTTCATAATGTGGTTGCGAGAATTAAAGGAGACAGTTGACGCTATACACATGCTTTTAGTATATTGTCACAAAATTTTTTTAGTATATTGTCAAGAAATGTTGGCTGTTAATGGTATTGGGGGAAGTTGATTCCTGGAAAAGGGAGGGCAAGGAGTAAGGAGGAATGCACAGGACAATTAAAGGAATATGTTGTGGCCAAGTTTGACTGAATCATGGATTATAGGAGAAAAGGGAGGATCTCGAATGTTCTCTTTTTGTTAGTCTTTACATTCATTTGCAACATTTTCTAGATTTCTAACAGTATGAATTCATAGGTTCTCTAAAGATAGGAACTTCTGTTGAAATCACTAAACAATTCAGCCGTCTCTTTTCCCAGAGAATCACTTTTCATTCCCCTTTTCAGGCTATGTTGGTTTCATCATTCTTCAAGATCACCAGATAATTATTGATATTTTGATGAATCTCTCAATTTCATGATGCCAATGTGATCACTCAATCTGATTATACAGAAAAGTATGTTTACAATATTTCTATCAGATGAAGTCTAGGGATCCCAATCTCATTTCTGTAACTTCTTAAATCCCAGTGCCTATTCTAGAAGAGGGCTTGATCAGATTGGACAGATACTCTGAACCTGGCAGGGACAAGCTCTACAGCATGAGGACACGGATGAAGCTCAGTATGCCAAGTCATGGGCAGGCTACAATGACACATGGTCTATGAAAAGGGCAACAGATTTTGACAATGAGATTATCACTAGTGCTGTATGTAAATGACCTGCCACTGCAAAGGCTTTCTCATTGTTTCTATTGGAATTTTTTTCAGAGTTATATTCTGTACCCAATACCAGGAACCTTTTATTTTATTTACATTTTTCAGAGAAGTTTTGGCATATTAATGCAAAAAACAAACATCTCCAATTCACTGACTCTTGGAGGCAATTATTTTGCACACCAATGTGAATGAAGATCAGAAATAAATAGAAAAACAGAGAGAGGAGATGCTCTGCCCACCTCCAGGATTGGAGTACCATCACCTTGTGTTTACCTCAGCATCCCTGAGGACTGCTTTCCTCTTTCTCCCAAAATCTGGAAGCACATAGCTGGACTCCACAGAAAGCTAGCAGAGTTCCCTAGCCGTCCTTTGCCCCATAAGCCCTTTCCCCTTCAGCTTCCAGCCCCAGGGCACTGGCCCCGTCAGAAGCTCTTCCCCTCACTATGAATAGACAGTAAAGAGCTCATCCCACATTCTACATCCTCAACTGCTTTTAAGCCCACCTGGGCAATCTGGCAGCCCATGTATCCTGACATGTGGAGACAGTTCAGGAGTGTCTGGGAATAGACAGAGATGGCCCACAGTGGCAGCCAGACAGCTGAGGCGGAGCACCCAACTGCCCCAGCCTCAGCTGGGAAAAAGGCTCCCTCCCTTCCAGAAAGCAGTCCGGCTGGACAGCTGATCCTCACTAATCCCCACACTGCAGAGCCAAACTGGTTGATTTTCATCTATCTATGACTTGCGTGTTCTTTACATCGTCTGTTTATTTTCAAACCTGTCAACAGGCCTCTGAAAAGGTTGCACACATGAGCAAAGGCGTGAGCAGCTCTGGGCAGGGTAGGAGCAGCCGTGGGCAGGGTGGGAAGGAGGAAAGTTGGGGATGGCAGCAGGGTTGGCACCTGGACCCACAAGACTGAGTCAGGAGACTGTGGAACTTCCCATTTTTCTGAGTTTTCTCTAATCAAAGAAAAAATGAGACATAGGTTTTTCTTGGTGGTTTTTTTGTTGTTGTTGTTTGTTTTGTTTTGTTTTGTTTTTTTACTGAGACTCTATCTGGTAAGATTAGAAAGCTGGCTATAACCCTGAGATAGACCACACATTTATGGAACTATATTTATCAAGTTTCTTAATAAAGCAAAAGGCTCTGAAGCCCTTGAGACTTTTCTTTTTTTTAATTATAGTGGCAGAGCCAGCAACAAGCAGTTTACTGTTGTTGTTCAGTTGCCAAGTGGGTGATTCAGTTAAAATAGGAGCTACATCAGATCTAGTTATATGAACCCGCAGGGCTGCTATTTGTAAAGGGGCCCTTCTTTTCTGACCTACATTGCTGCTAAGCTCCCCTCCCGCTACAAGATTGTTTTTAGACATCTAAAAGAAGACTCTTGGGCCCATCATCAAGGTTGACATTTGTTCAAATGTCTTGTTTTTCTGATGCCATCACATTATTGTGACAGATACTGACAGACTAAGACTATCTCTGAATGTAAACTTTGTGACAACAGTCTCTTCTAAACTGGCCAGTTGATTCAGCCTAACAACTGAGTTCAAAATAACTAAAATAAGAATGTTAGAGTGGAAGAGGATCTTGGATGCTACCTGGTACAACTCTTTGATTTGAGGAAACTGAGGACCAGAGTTCGTTAGATGGGGACTCAAAGAGTCACCAGGGCTCTTTCTGGTTTATTACCCTCCCCAACAAGCTCTCTGGCATCCTGAAATAGAGCCTGGCTCAGGAGCTTTATGTCTCAGAGGATGAAAGTATAGCGCAGCATGACAAGGAGAAGGGTCACTCGTGTTAAGGGCAGCGTCCGGTTCTCAGATCCACAGGAGCCATCTCAAAACTCAGAAGTAGCATCCAGATTTTTGTTCAGCCCTAAACAACATAGAGAATTCAGTCCCTACTGGGCCCTACAGGAGAAGTGAAATATGAGGATAAACCGAGGACTAAGGAGCAATGTAGCGATATATGGGAAACATACCCTTCCTGGTAAACTCTAAAGAATTCTTCAAATATTTTAGTGTAACAAGATTATTAAATAGGAAGTACTAATTGAGGTATCGATATTTAATAATATCACAAATAAAAATATTCCAAAAAAGCCACCCAATACCAACTACACATTTCCATAATCCTGTCTTTGCAGAAGTCTGCACCGTGAATACCACACATCCCTCAAAGACAGTGAGAAGGGTGGGTGTCTGCCCCTCCTCCCAAGTACTGAAGAGAAACCTCAAGGGAGTGACTTTATAGTTGATTGTATGCCCCAAGTAGTCAGAGGAATGCTCTGGACTCCTGCCCTCCTGTCAGACAATGTCCTTTCAAATGCAAGGGATGGCCTGGAAAAGGAGAGAGTGTAGCATTAGGCAGCTTGCTTTCCTGGAATTTGTTCAGGCAAAATGTCTGAGTCTTTCCAAATTGCAGATGTGGGCCATGGGAGGGTGCAGGGTGTCAGAGCGGCTGGCAGAGATTTCTAACAGCTAAAGAGAACATACATGAACATGACCACCAGAATGCAGAGCGTTAGCAGGGTCAGAGGATCTGCAGATAAAAGACTGTCAGTGAGCAGAGAAGCTCTGCAAAGAAACAAGGGGAAAGCATCCACCTTAAACTGTTCCCAGGCTTGTGGAGCTCAACGCCGGCTGTGTTTGGTTGAGCTCTCAGAGCAGAGTCTGAAAAAGGGATTCCTGTGACGTGGGTTACTGGGGGTGCTCTCAGGGAAGGCTGGATGAAAGGGGGGGGAGGGATACAAAACAAAGAAGTGGTCTCTGGGAGAGGCCATATCTTGCCTGTCCTATTGCTCTATCCTGGAGAAAGGGTCTGTTACCTTCCTGTCTCTTGGTCAAGGGAGAAAAGGAGGAAGCAGTGTAGGGTAGTTAGAAAAAGACAGGGTCATAACTCAGAAAAAGTGGCTTCCATTTAGCCAAAGGCAAATTCTCCCTAAAGGAGAGTAACTTCAAGCCATTATCAGCCAACGCTCACAGCGCTTGGAGGGGTGGACGTCTGCAAGGAGTCCAACAAGGTCCAGTCTCCCAGCTTCATGTCAGCTGACAGCTTTCTAATTCTTCTCGCATCCCCTTCTCCTCACTCTTCTCAATACCCTCGGGGTCAGAAACCTGCACCCACCTGCAATAGCCTGCAGGAGTTGGGGGAGCTTTGATTATTACATAGGAACTAATTGTTAATGTTTTATTGAAATATGATATGCACATGGGGAAAGACACATCCCACACATGTACTTCAGTAAGTTTTCACAGACCACAGTCCCCATGGTCAAAAAACAGAAAATCACCCGCAACTCAGAGTCCCCTCACTCTTTCTTCCAGTCACTGCCCTTGCCCCTAACACAAGGTATGGTAACTGCTGTTGTAATTTTCCAACAGCATAGATTCCTTTTACTTGTATTTGTTTTTTATTAAAAAAAAAAAGTCTTATAATGTAGAGGGTGCCAAAAAATGTATACACATTTAATTAAGAAGAAAACTGTGTTAAATTGGTAACATTCAAGTCACGTTTGACTTCTGCAATTATAAGAGGTGCTCAAGCTGACTTGTATTCATCTTTTGTTATTGATATATGTTCAGTATTACAATTTTAATATAGGTTTTTCTTTTCTCAAAATGTGTATACATTTTTTGGCACACTGTGTATGCACACTTCTCTGTCTGGCTTCTTTCTCTCAACATCCTGCTTGTGAGAGTGGTCCATAATTTTACATGTACCCGTATGTGTAGATTGTATTTTCCTCATGCAGTATTCATTTAGATGACTGTACCTAAATCCATTACACAGGAATGTGAGTACTTTGCAGCTTGGAATTATTGTACACAGTGTGCTCTGAGCATTTTAATACATGGCATATGGTTAATCTACATACACGTTTCTGTACATATACCTTGAAGTGGAGTTGATGAGATCACAGACAATTTTATATTCTGCAGGGCCATAGTAATGATTTTAAAATGCACATAACTTTATGGCCACCCTGTATATAAAATCTATGTATTCATGCAATATATGTGTGTGCAAATATTGTCCAATAGTTTTCAAAAGTGGCTTTAATGTTTACACCCGACCTGTGGTGATGAGAATTCTGGTTGCTTTAGACCCTTGCTTATACTTAGCATTTTCTTCCTTTTTCATTTTAGCTAGAACTGGATATTGCTAATTACTGAAATGAGACTGTATGTGTTAAAGTGACTTAAGTGCTTACAGTCACCTAAGAGTGATCAGAACAGTCTGAAACCCTTTCTGGATTTTCACAGAGGACAAAGGGAGACCTTTTAACTTAACCAAGCAGGTTAAAAGGGACTAATATAAAAAATAAAAATAAAAAAGTAAGATTGTTTTTATGTTACCTATAGGGTAACATTGGGGCATTATCATCATATTACTTTTGTTTTATTTTTATGACTATGATTTTCACATGATGAAGAAACCTTGGATTTTGACCTGTCTGAAACTCAAGCTTATAACTAATGTTTTCACTCTCAAACTGATACTGAAAATCCCACTTCATTTCCTACTATCATGAGGATTAACAACAGTATTTTTCATAATAAAAATAGATAAGAACCAGAGATCATTACCTCCTTGCTTATTATGGGGAAAGAGAAGGTAGAAGGGAAAAAAGATCTTTCCAGGTTTCTTGGTACCCATTTTACCTGCCCCTCCCTGATCCCCGAAGGAACACATACAAAAAATTCTCATTCCTTGAGCTCCAGGCAAGAGGCCAGCCTGGGACAAAGGGTTTCCCTCCAGGTTGCACATGTGTCCTCTGTAAGAAATGGAGCCTGAACCCCACCAAGGGACAACATCCCTGGATGGACCTCAGGAAAGCAAACCGAGCCTTTTGCTGCTCTTTTCCACATTTTTTCCAGTCAGTTGTTTTTTGGGGAGAGTGAGGGGTGTAAGGAATTTGGGTCACTGAGAAAGGCCTTTGTTTGGGGGAATTTTTACCCAATATGTCATTTTCTAATTGGGGCTATTTGCTGTGGTCATTCTGCCTGTCTACATTGAGTGTAGGTTGTAATTATAAATAAAGTAGCAGCATTTCTGTCACAAACTCGTCCTGTGGTTTTCCTGACTCATGCTTATGAATGAGGGGCCCCTCAAAATGAAAGGACATTTTCCCCTGAAAAATTCAAAGTGGGGGGTAAGAGGATGAGGGAGGGAGGAAGGAAGGAGGGAGGGCAATGGGCGTGCTCCCACGTAAAGGGAACAATGTCAGGGTGTATGGCACACCTGTTGAGGGCAGGGGGACACAACTATAAGAGTGACTTTACCCAACAAATGTAAACATTATAACGTAATTCTTTGTACCCTCAATTAATCTGAAACAACAATTAATTAATTAACTGAAAAAGGAAATTTTATTTTTGTGATTTCGGGAAGTGGCCAGAAGAGTTATTACTTGGGAAGGGAGTGGTTTATCCTGCTTAGATTAAGTGAAAGTGAAGAATGCACAGGTTTGTGATATCCTTGATGGTCCTCCTTACTGGTGCAATTCCTGCTCAGAGGGGCTGATCTTCAAAAGGATAAGTATCTATTTAAAGATACTGTCTTATTGCCATTTCTTAAAGATTCCACCCTATTTGGGGAGAGGAGAAAAAAACTTATTTCTCCTACTCATGCCTTGGGGACATTCTCTGATTCTCAGAGAGAAACAAAGTCAGATTGGGAAGGGACCTGGGGAAAGATGACCCTGGACACATTTCAGAGGGAAAGAATATGCTCTCCAGAGATAGCTCCCAGGACAGCAGGCATCAGCCTGGATGAGCCAAGCAAATTGCCTGAGAGCTCAAAAAAGTATTTGCTACTAGGTCTAACCACAGGCCTGCTGAAACAAAGGCCTGTCATTCTGATATGTACCCACATAGAGGAATCAGTGATTCTAGTCAAATTCCTTCATGTCAGAGTTGAGGATAATAAGATTCAAGAAAGAGAATTTCTTTTTCTTTTTCTTTTTTTTTTTTTTTTTCTTTTGCAGACAGTCTTACTTTGTCACCCTGAGTAGAGTGCTATGGTGTCACAGCTCACAGCAACCTCAAACTCTTGGGCTAAAGCTATTCTCTTGCTCAGCCTCCTGAGTTGCTGTCCGCCACAAGGCCTGGCTACTTTTTGAAACGAGGTCTCACTCTGGCTCAGGCCAGTCTCAAACCCGCGCGCTCAGACAATCTATGGGCCTCAGCCTCCCAAGTGCTAGGATTACAGGCATGAGCCACTGCCCTAGGCCTAAGAAAGTGAATATCTTAACAGGGGATTGCCAACTGGTTAGTGACAAAGAGTACATGGAAGGTCTAGTGTCTCACCGGGCTACATCCCCAGTACTCTGCCTTCTGGGTGCTTCTCTTGCATTAGGCCTCTTATCTTCAAAAGGTTGTCAGTTTTGCTGTGTGACATTTAACCTCACTGTCCTCGTAAGAATAATAAGAATTAACATGTAAGGATTACAAAAAATAGTAAAAGATAAAGGGCTTTGAAAACTATGAAAAGCAGGGCCAATAAAATATTTCACCCTTATCATTTATACTGTGATATTACTTTGTTTATGTATAAGAATTCAAGAAAGATAACACTTCAAAACAACCATAACTATCCATCAGAGGCAAGAGCCTCTAAAACATTCACCTCTTCCCAAGATGAGACATAAGCAGGACTTTAGGTGATCGTTAAAATAAGCCTTGGATGGCACAGGGCCTGGGACCAAGCAAACTTCCTCTCCAGCTGTTGATCTCTTTCTTTTTCCCTCCATTACCCTCAGACTACTTGGGTTTGGTTTTCTGCTATGTAGTTTAGTAAGTTAATGATGCTACTGTGACCACCCAACCACCCCAAGTCACCCTCACTTCCTGTTACAAGCCTCCTTGAAATGAAGACCACTTTCTCAATTCTTCAGAAAACTGCCAACTCCTAACATGGTATGGGATGATCAATAGGTGCTAGAAACGCCAGTCCAGAAGTCTAGAAGAAACCTCTAAGATCCATTCATTCAAACATCTAACAAGCATTTACTGAGTGTCCATGACATGCCAGGCTCTTAGTTCTCAAGACATAAACCAGTGTGCAAGAGAAAAATGACCTTTGCCTTAGGATATTCAGCTTCTAGTGGGCACGAGAGTCCATCTAGAAATAAGTAAACAAACGATAAACAAAGGACAGGGTGGTGCTAAGTTCTGTGAAGCAGAGCTCAACAGGATGAAGCCTAAGAGTAGGGAAAGGCAGGCTGGTTTAGACAGTGTTGTTGGGGTCATGGGGAGGAGAACACTGGCAGAATCTGGGACAAGGACTGGGTCTCACAGCAATCTCAGGGTGCAACAGTCCACGTGGAGAGAACAGAAACAGCATGCTCTAACCCAGATATGAGCTTAGTGTGTTGAAACAGCAGCACAGAGGCCAGGGTGGAAAGGTGCCCGGGTCAGGAGGGGTTAACACACAGAGGCCCCGGTGCCCAGAGACCCCAGGGAAGGAGGGTATTGAAGGGGATGTGAACCAAGTCTGGCTTAATTCACCTTTAGCAGTATGACAAACAGTTTTGTGGAAATATGCTGGGATGTGACAGCCAGTCAAGAGGGATATGGGTGAGAAAAACACAATTAAGTTCAAGGTGGGGGGAGAGGAGGAGAGAAAATGGGAGAGGGGCAGAGGGAGCATTGGTGAGCTCTCACCTAATGTGCACAATGTAAGGGTGTACAGCACCCTCCCAGGTGAAGGGCTCAACTACAACTTGAACTTTACCTAACAATCAGAAATAATGTAACCTAATTATTTGTACCTTCATATTAATCTGAAATTAAAAAAAAAAGTTGAAGAAAAAAAGAGTGAAAGTGGAAAACCAATCTGGAAGCAGATCCCTGCACAGGGACTTCCAGTGCAGGGATGCTGTCCCTCCCAGCTGCACAGGAGGTGCAGAAGAGAGAGGCAAAGGATCTCCAGCCCCTCCTGGTTCCTACCAAAACATCTCAGTTTCACCTGCATGGACGGACGCTGAGCTCCCCATGGAGCCCACCTGGTGCATTTGACTGCCCAGATGGTCACTTGTTAACTAACATCCACTCCTCTCTACCACAGCATTGCTGCTTTTAAGAATAATCTTGAATGAAAAGGATGATAATAATGATTTGAGAAGAAACACAGTGAAAATTCACTTCCATTGAATTTAATATATAAAAAATCATGATTAAACAAGAAAAATAGAATTAAAATGTTAGAGAAAATATTATAGTACAAATGGGAAGGAAAAGAACAATTACTCAAAAATTGCATATTTACTTAACAGTTTTAAAGTGTGATTCTTTGGTTACAGAGTAATATAATAATATTTTATATGAATAACTCTCCAATAACTAATATGTAAATTTTTATAAAACCAAAATTTCAGCAAAGGCACAATTTAGACAAACAACTAAATCATACCATTAACATAATGCCCTTTTTATTTCTTGGTCTGCTCCTCAGTTTTAAAATAATTTTTTTTTTAAAGAATAAATTTAAATTTTGTAGATACTATTCCATTTCAGTAAACTATTTCATGTATAAATTTTCAACTTACTTAAATATGACATACATAGACATACATATGCATATATCCTATATGTGTGTGTGTGTGTGTGTGTGTGTGTCTGTATAAATCTTACGGTTTATATTGTTTCTGAATTATACAATTTTAAACAAATAAAAATTTCAAGTGGTCACAAAGAATGGCAATTGAAACAAGTCTAGTTCTTTCTCTTCTCTCTGCTCACTGTATAGTCATTGTTTATTCTGAAACACAAGGAATTATAGTTCCACAGGGCCTGGAGACATAAGCTGCACCCAGACAGGGCTCAAAAGGATTCTAAAAAATAACAAATTCATAAAAAGCAAACACTTTCTGATGAATGTCCAGGAGTGGCGAGTGGCTGTATAATTGAGCTCTTCCAATAAACGTCCACATCAATTACAGTGTTTAATGTGTTATGCTACTTTTAAGTTTATATATTATGAAAGCTCAGTGCATCCACAATGATTGTTGACAGCGCAGACAACAAAATGTTAACTTTTTGGTTATTTAATCACAAGAAAAAGGCAAACTTTCAGTTGGTTTTATAAGAGATAAATTTTCTATAGGGCTGGGCCCAGTGGCTGATGCCTGTAACCCTAGCAATCTGGGAGGCTAAGGAAGGTGGATTGCTTCAGCGCATGAGTTTGAGACCAGCCTGAGCAAGAGTGAGACCCCGTCTCCACTAAAAATAGAAAAACTAGGTAGGCATATGGCTGATGCCTGCAGCCCCAGCTACTTGGAAGGGCATTGCTAACGCCCAAGAGTTTGAGTTTTCTGTGAGCTATAATGCCATGGGACTCTACCCAGGTGACAGAGTGAGACTTTGTCTTAAAAAAAAAAAAAAAAAAAGAAAGAAAAAAATTTTCTACAGATGATGTATCCCTTTCTTACCTGAATCCAGAGTAAAAGCTCCCTGTGCTCAGTCTTTGCTATGCTACCAGTTCCAAATAAGCTTCCCTTTGCATTTCCCTGAGCAGGAGGAGTCAGAATAACTCCACCTAGCCTACTCCCTCGTTGCCTACTTGAGGAACCTGAGGTCAAGTGGGATGTGAAATTCTCAAGGACAAAAGATGTGTCCGTGGAAGGAAATCAGAGCAAGGGCCTCGAGGCCTCTCTACCTACACACTGGCAACAAAAGAACATGATGGCATGATGTGGAACACAATGTGTCCTGCTAATGTTGCAGATCAGCCTCAGAATGTCACCCAGGCCAGGCAAAAATGGAAAGAGGGAGGCTGAACCAGCAGCCATGGAAAGGTGGACAGCATGGGGCCTGAAGACAAGCCACTACTCAGCTTTGATCAATAATGGCAATGTGTGAAAGCCACGTGATGCCAAATCCACTTTTTCTAGAAAAGCCAGAGAATCCCCCCAAAACATACCCCATTGGTATGAAATCTCCTACTTTTCATATTTTGGAGAATAATTCAAGAGCTGGAATGAAAGAGGGAAGAGAGGGAGGGAGGAAGAAAGGAAAGGGTCCTGGGAAAGAAAGAAAACCTCCAAGGCCTGCTGTGTCTGCACACCAGGCCAGTCAGGCAGCAGGGCTCACCTCCTGTGCTGAAAATTAGCTACAAAGATGTTTAATTCCAAGCACCCACATCAAAAAGTTCCAGGTCTGTCCTTCCTCTGAGGGTGGTTCAGTTTTCCTTCATCTGTAGTGAGGTCTCCTTGGTTAGTGGAGACTTGGGAACTGTATAGCCCTACATTGTGCTATTCTGAGCTTCTTCAGGCCAATAATGGCCTTTTGGGGGAAGGACGCAGATCTCCCTCTGGTCCTGGGTGCTCTGGCCCTGAGTCCTCTGCCGGTTTTGCAGTCCAAGGATGCTTTCTCACTCCTCTTCTCTCTGACACTCACTTCTGGTGCAGCTAACACAGCAGCTCCATAGCTGGGGAGGTAACAGGCCAAGTTTCAGGACCTACTCTGGGCTGCCAAGAGCAATTTTCCTCTGTAATCTGTCAGGAGCTCGAAGTTTGTAACATTTTCACCATATGCTGTTTTTATATAACCCTGTTCTACAGGGAAACCCTTCAAAGACTCTGTGTGTGTGTGTGTGTGTGTGTGTGTGTAGGGACGCAATGATAAAGACACACTAAGTCTTAGAACCTAGAAGCTGTCAAGGATTTTACACACTACCAATTTCCTCTTATCTCCTGCGCATTGTAGAATTGAACAGAAGCTGTAGCTAAATGCTAAATTTCTTGGGCACCTGTCAGCATCTGTCTGTCACAAACAGGAGGGCCTCCCTGCCAAAAGGGCTGCTCTCTGGTTTAGAGAAAGATTTAAAATGGTCAGGACTGTTATCTGAAGATATTGAAAAGAACTGGCTTATATATGTTTTCGTTTGTCTGCATTTACCTACTCAGAAGTGATGTGCAGAAAGAGACATTGGTAATCTGAAATTTAAAAAAATTATAATGTTCTGCCATGAACATTTATTACTTTATTATTACTTCAATCAATAAGAACTATGAAAAAAATTAGCATATGTGCTGTATTCATTTTCTAAGACTGCCATAACAAAGTACCACAGAGGAGCTTAAAACAGCAGAAATTTATTCCATCACAGTGTTGAAGGCCATGGAACTCAACATCAATGTGGTGGCAAAATTGGTTCCTTCTAGAGCAGCGGTTTTCAATCTGTGGGTAGACACCCGCAGGAACTGTATTAAAGGATTGCGGCATTAGGAAGATTGAGAACCACTGTTCTAGAGGCTCTGAGGGAGAATCTATTCCATGCTTCCTCCTAACTTCTGGTTGCTGACAATCCATAGTGTTTTCTTGACTTATGGATATGTCTCTCCATTCTATACCTCTGCCTTTCCATGGTTTTCCTATCAGGACACCAGTTACTGGAGTTAGGGCCCACTCTAATCCAGTATGACTTCATTGTACTTTAACTGATTTACATCTGCAAAGACCCTATTCTGAGGTTCTGGGTAGACATGAATTTTGGAGTACGTGAAGGTGCACCATTTAACCCAGTGCTCATGGCAATGAGGTGCAGGAATTGCTCCCTACCCCTTACATATATTCAGATGGCCCTTGATCCCATTAAGCTTTAATTCCTAAATAGAGTTTTAGCTACCAGAACTACGCAGCCTGCCTTGCCCTCAGTCTCTGTTTGGGTTGAGGTGTGCGGCCAGAGCAGGAGCAATGGGTGCAGATAAACAACACCATCCACCAGGACAATATCTGTGTTCTGTACACCTGTGTGCCACAGAGCCTGCATGGGGTCAACGGTGATAGTGAAACTCCTGCCTCACGTACATAGTGTCATACCTTTGAAAGTGTGTGGCTGTGCTTTTAGGATTAATGATCGATCTACAAATTCCATTTTGAAGTGTTACGTCAGAGATTTTCTCCACCAGTAGTACTGAAAATAGAACTGCATTTATACATTTTGATGAGAAAATGTTTTCTTCTACTCAAAAAGTTGCAAATTACTGTACTATAATTTCGGGGGAACAGGTGGTCTGTAGCATAAGAGGCTTGTATTATGGTGTATTTGTTTTGTGTATTATGTGTTATGGTATAGACACTGTGTACAGTACTTTTTTTATTTTTTTTTTTATTTTTTGGGATTCATTGAGGGTACAAAGAATTAGGTTACATTGATTGTGTTTGTTAGATAAAGTCCCTCTTATAATTGTGTCCCTCCCCCAAGAGGTGTGCCATACACCTTGACTCCCCCTCAGAGCCTCTAGAAGGAACAAATTCCTGCATGTACACATGCAATTCCTGCAACTCCTCCTCCCCTCTCCCCATTCCCTCAATTCCCTAGCCCCACCCCCCATATTAGTTCATCTATTACCTTCATATTACAATTGAGTACATTGGATTCTTGCTTCTCCATTCCTGTGATGCTTTACTGAGAAGAAGGTGTTCCACCTCCATCCAAGTGAATAAAAAAAAAAGACGAAAAGTCTCTATCTCTTTTAACGGCTAAATAGTATTCCATGGTATACATATACTGCAGCTTCTTATTCCATTCTTGGGTTGGTGGGCGTTTAGGTTGTTTCCACATTTTGGTTATTGCAAATTGAGCTATGATAAACAGTCTAGTACAAATGTCCTTATGATAAAATGATTTTTTTTTTCTTCTGGGTAGATGCCTGGTAATGGAATTGCAGAATCACATGGGAGGTCTAATTTGAGTTCTTTGAGGGTTCCCATACTTTCTTCCAAAAAGATTGCATTAGTTTGCAGTCCCACCAGCAGTGTAGAAGGGTTCCATGTGCAGTACTTTAGATCTGCTTAGGATCTGAACTGGAACTTCAAAACAATCCCATTAGGCAATTTCCTCATTCTTTAGATAAGGAAACTGAGACCCAGAGAAGTTAGATAATAACAGAGCCTGAAAACGGCAGAAGTGATATTTTAATTTTTTTTTTTTTTTTTTTTTTTTTTTATTCAGACAGTCTCACTTCATCACCTTTGGTAGAGTTGGTAGAGTGCTATGGCATCACAGCTCACAGCAACCTCCAACTCTCGGGCTCAAGCGATTCTCTTTCCTCAGCCTCTCTAATAACTGGGACAATAGGCACCTAAAACAATGCCTGGCTATTTTCTTTCTTCTTCTTTTTTTTTTGGTTTATCAGGCCCGGGCCAGATTGGAACCCACCAGCCCCAGAGCATGTAGCTAGTGCCCTAACAACTGAGCTATGGGTGCTCCACCGAGATTTTAATTTTAAGGTAAATATTTCTAAGACTTATACTGTAGGATGTGTTATTGCTGAAGTGTATCATTGGTACTCTCTTTGACACTGGATAAACCATCAGGGACCTATATCCCGGGACCATGCTGTCATGTTCCGAACAGAATTCATGTCACTGAGGAATACATGGGGTGTGACCTCCTGGAGGGACACTTGAACCTCTCAGTAAACCCATTCCATTTCCATGTGCAAATGTGGCAGGGACCACCACCCACTAGATCTCTGTGGCCAGTGCATGAAGCTGAGGTATGACATGCTTTCAGAGCAAGTAATAGGAAAAGGTTGGCTTCCACTGAAGAATAGGTGTATTTTCTCCTTAGAGACAACAGAAGTGGGTGCCCAGGTGCCCAGGTTTCCATTTTCTGTACTCAAATCTGTGAGCTTCATCACATTTCTGCAGTAAGGTCCCCAGCCTCTACCTCTGGACTTGGCTTACTTTTCCAATATTTATTTTCTCTGTTTCAATTTCTGTTTTCATTTATAGCTTACTATTGTTGTGGGTAGCTTTTTTATTTTTTTCCTAAAATCTACCCTCTCCAAAAATCTTTTGTTAAACAATGAACATCTTTTTTGTTTGATTTTTTGCTGCTGCTGCTGTTGTTGCTTTTGGATTAATGTGTTTCTTATACAGGAGGGAGAAAGGACTATGAAGCCTTGACATCTGCTCTTGCCAGCTCTTGTAACCAGTGCCCTTCCAGCAGGCCTAGTCCCATGTCGATCTGCTAGCTGCCCAGTGCTGCACACAGAGGGCACTGAGGTCACATCCTAACCCCTCACTCTTCCCATCGTGAATCTTCCCTGCTCTTCTATCTTTTTTCTTTTTTATAGAAACAGTCTCACTTTGTCACCCTTGGCAAAGTGCTATGGCGTCACACAGGTCACAGCAACCTCCAACTCCTGGGCTTAGGCAATTCTCTTGCCTCAGCCTCCCGAGTAGCTGGTACTACAGGTGCCAGCCACAACGCCCAACTATTTTTTTTGTTGTTGTTGCGGTTTGACCAGGGCTGGGTTTGAACCTGCCACCCTCGGTATATGGGGCCAGCACCCTAACCACTGAGCCACAGGCATCGCCCCCCACTTTTCCATCTTGAAGAGTCCTCTGGCTCAGGTCTTCAGCACCCTGTCTTTAAGTGAATTCATTAAAAAGGCAAAAGAATGTAATTATCACCTGAGTTCATGAGTTACTCTTTGGTATTGTCTTTCTCAACCTGAAAAGGAAGAAGTTTCAACAAACTTTCAAGATTTCTCTAAAAATCCACCTAATTTATGTAAGAAAAAGTTGAGTCCTAGACAGGGTACCAATTTGGGCAACTTAAGGATGTTAAGGCCTTAATATCCTTAACACAGGGCCCAGCCAGCTCTGCACTTTTCCAAACCTAAGGCCTGGAGCAGCTGTTAATCTTCAGTGTGGGTTTTGGGTTCAGTAAGAACACAGATATTCTATAATTCAAGGACAAATCAAGTTGTGGAAGACATAGAGGCCTGATAGTTTCAGTTCTGAGTCATGGATGACCTGTTGGCCATCCTCTGTGTGCTCAAAGTGCTTTCGTGTTGTGTTGGTTAGTCCTCCAGCCACTTTGTGACCTCTTCTCTGGAACTTTTTCTGGCAAAGCCAAAGCCATCTGTAATGGAGAGTTTATAAATGTCCTCTGGTTTGCTCTAGTCACATGCCTTGTGCCTGAGGCCAGAGGGAAGGGTTGACCATGTCTAAGCTGACAGCCATGGGATTCTACTGCATGTTTGGATCCTTCCAATGAGAACAGAAAGCCTCATGTTACCCTGAACTTTCCCAGGTGTCAGCATATGATTCAACACAATTATCACTGTTCCTACTTTGAAGGACGCTCCTCAGAAGTCAGCCTGCTGTGAGCTGAGGTCAAGGAGAATGATGAGATCCATAAAAAAAAACCCTGAACAGCTGAGCAGCACACTGTAAGCAGCTGCACAAATGCCTGGAACCATCAGCTAGTGACTGAGGCTTGGGAAGTTGGGGACAGCCCATTCAGTGTTACTCTGCTTGAGGTCTGAGATAACAAATTAGTTTGGACCCTTCTTTCATGATCATTCTCACCAAATGATCCCTTCCTTAAAAGGAACATTGTCATTTCCCCCTACCATTAATAAGAACATCCTGGAAAGGTACAGAGTTCCTGGTACTCTGTAACAGCTACAGTTAGAGTCACAAGACCTCTGTCAGATTGTACTGCACAATGTTTTTCACCTAAGTCAAAAGTTTTACACCATTCACTTTCCTAGTCATGGTGATATTACACAACATGTCATCTTGGCTCAAAATACGCTGTTTTATATGGCAAGAGGCCTAGAAGAGTGTACAAGGCTTCATTTTTTCTGGTAGTAGCATTTTTCTGGTAGTAAGATATAACACTAATGGAGTGTAAGATGCTTCATTTTTCTAGCAGTGAGAATTTCACAGACAATATTAGAAAATGGAAGCAAACATTCATTGGAATAGCTTTTGCAGGATATGAGTGCAAAAAAATAAAATTAATTTGGATCATTTGGTTGTCTAATTAGGGGGAAATGAAAAGAATTATTAATTTATATATAAGAAAATACATTGGTACTTGATCCAAGAATTAAAAGAAATACTTACCATAGTTTAACCAAAGATTCCAAGAGTCTGGGAACTTATGAAATTAAGTACACATGTGTATGTGCTTTGTTATGGAAAACAAACTACAGATTTCATCAGAATCTGCAGAATGTTTGCCAAGGGTCTAGTACTCAATGATTTTAGTTTATGGATGAAAAACTTGACACTCAGAAAAGTGAATTCTTAGTGAAATAATTGCAGAGTTTTGACTAAACTCTGGTTGCCTGCTTTCTGGTATAATCTTTCAACAGCATCACTTCTTTAAGGGAGAGTTGGGGACCTCTGTGAAAGGTCAGCCACGTTTCCCTGTATGACACTGTCCAATAATAATTCAGATAAATCTGCCATCAGCTTGAGTCACAGAGGGACCAGAGAAAGCTGTACCCTACTTGATAGGAATGGCCAGAATCTTGCTACCAAATTAGTGATTATGTAAGCCTTTCCATTTAATTTCTAAGTCTCTTAACACTTGGGGAATTCTTCAAAGAGGCTAAAAAATTGGCAATGCATAATTTGTTCTCATGGGCATTTTTATTAAATTATAAGCCAATGCACATTCCCACACTGAAAACAGCACAAAAGAAGCTGCTCTCCACTGCGGGCCTCTCTGTGCAAAACTCGCTTTCAATTATCTTGATCCATATTGATTCTCCCAACTCCCTTTAGCAGCACAGCTGCTAGGAAACACCAGGCACACAAAGCAAGAGCAATTACCACACCAACACCCAAAACATAAATCAATAGTAACAAATGATCCAATGTTCTTACATTGTTTGTCCTGGCACTTAGCTAGACCACATGGAGTCAAACTTACTTTTCTTCCTTTGTTTTATAAAATTATTTTTATTATTATTTTTTTTGCATTTTTGGCTGGGGCTGAGCTTGAACCTGCCACCCCCAGTATATGGGGCTGGTGCCCTACTCCGTGAGCCACAGGCACATTTCACTCTGTTGCCCTGGGTAGAGTGCAGTGGCATCATCATAGCTCACAGCAACGTCAGACACCTGGATTTAAGCGATCCATCTCCTGCCTCAGCCTTTTGAGTAGCTGGGATTAGAGGTGCCCACCACAGTGCTCAGCTAGTTTTTCTATTTTAAGTAGAGATGGAGTCTTGTTCTTGCTCAGGCTGGTCTTAAACTCCTGGCCTCAAGCAATCCTCTCGCCTCTATCTCCTGGAGTGCAAGGATTATAGGCATGAGCTGCCATAGCCCACCTATAAATTATTGCATATAAACCATCTTAGTAATTAAGCCAGGAACTCAGGTCTTCATTCATACCTGCTAGCCTAGACCATGTCCAAGGTCTCAAGGCAGCAGTGCTTCCAGAGACCCTCTTTTCAACACTCTCCTCTCAGCCAGGCTGACCTCTGAAATGTGACTCTCTCTAAACATACATGGGGTAGATATATGGAACAGAATTGAAGACCAAGAAGTGAACCCAGACATTTCTCGTCATTTGATTTTTGATAGGCCTATTAAAAATATAAATTGAAGGAAAGATCTCTTATTCAATAAATGGTGCTGGATGAATTGGCTGGCAACTTGTGGAAGACTGAACTGGACCCAGACCTTTCTTCTCTAACAAAAATTGACTCTTACTGGTTAAAGGACTTAAACTTAAGACATGAAACTATAAATATTCTTAGAGAGAGTGCAGGGTAAATGCTTGAAAAAAATTGGCCTGGGAGAATACTTCATGAGGAAGACACCCCAGGCAATTGAAGCAACATCAAAAATACATTACTGGGATCTGATCAAATTAAAAAGCTTCTGCACTGCCAAGAACACACTAAGTGAAGCAAATGGACAGCCCTCAGAATGGGAGAGGATTTTTGCAAGTTATACTTCTGACAAAGGCCTAATAACCAAAATCCACAGAGAACTCAAACTTATTACTAAGCAAAAAACAAGTGATCCCATTTCATTGTGGGCAAGAGACATGAACAGAAGCTTCTCTGAAGAAGACAGGCACATGGCCTACAGACCTATGAAAAAATGCTCATCATCTTTAATCATCAGAGAAATGCAAACAAAAATTACTCTGAGATACCATCTAACTCCAGTAAGAGTAGCCCACATCACAAAATGCCAAAACAACAGATGTTGGCATGGATGTGGGGAAAAGGGAACACTTCTGCACTGTTGGTAGGAATGCAAGCTATTACATTCCTTTTGGAAGGAAGTTTGGAGAGCACTCAGGGATCTAAATGTAGACCTGCCATTTGATCCCACAATTCCTTTTCTACGTGTATATCCAAAGG